>JACEIK010011144.1:27153-39215 GCA_018107945.1 Datura stramonium
ATATTTATTTTTATTCTTAAAATCTCTCCGTTTTCCTTCTGTTTCTTCTGTTTTTTTCCTTTTTAAGTTTCACTTTTTCTCATACTCATTATATTATTTATTTTATTTCCTAAAGTTCCTCACTTTTTCATCTTTAATTCCTATATTTTCCATTCCTCTCCCCCAACCTTTCTTCAATCCCTTTATCTTCATTTCTGTTGTCTTATTTTTTTAGTTTTAGTCCTATACTTTGACCATGTTTCTACTATAAAGGTTCAAGAATTGCTTTTTCGAATGAAATAATTTGTAATGTTGATATTTTTTTGGTATATGATATATATTATGTATTTATTATAGAGAATTGCAAAGTACTTTTTGAATAAATGAATCTGTCAAATATATTAGGTCGGTATTATAGAAGGCTGAGTATTTTTCTGGAAGAGATGGATTATTTATTTTGAGCCAAAACTAGTGTTGTTGGTGGTCATAAGTTTCACGCATTAAAGATTCTGGACCATGAATTCTGCATAATTTTATTCTTCATATCTCATGTAATGCAATTGTGTTTGATTTGGTATTTATATTATATTTTACAATAATTGAAAGCGATTCATTCTTATCTCCATCACATCCATCGTGTAGATAAAGAAGAGATGGTTCGTGATATTATGGGGACACAAAATGAAGATCACCCAGAGAAGAAAAAGAGAAAAGTGACAATTGATATTGATATGGCAAACATTAAGGGGTCACATTCTGAGCGTACAGTAACAAGTCCATTCACTCAGGCACAGCCTTCCACCAGGCCTCACACTTCCACTGAAGTGAACACTATCAAATTGAGTCAATTGGTAAATACCATAGATGCTGAGATGACCAAACTTGAGCAGACTATTCCAGAGATCAGTAGAGTTGCCCTTGCTCCTCCATTTAGCATCCAGCAGAATGAGTTAGTTGAGTTATCTGATAGAGTTTCTAGGTTGCAGGCCAGTTGGGATGAAGATCTGACGGCACTCAAGGCGAATTTGGCTACGATCCGGAAGAAGATAGTGCAGTTGAGGTTAACAAATCTTGATTTTTTGTTAACGGATGCACCTACAGAGCTTGGTAATGCCTCAACACAGCCTGCCACAGAGGATCTGAGAGAGGGTACTGGAGAGACTCCAGAATATTGATGAGATGATTGTCTTGTACTTAATTGAGAGCTGAAAATAGTAGTTATTAATGCAGTTCATGTGTCGTGTATGGTGAAGAATATCGACTTCTTGTATTATCTACAACTTGCTTCGTTTGTTTGTCACTACAATTCTTAGGATTTGTAAGGTTGAGGACATAACCTTAGACTTTGAATTAAGAGTGGATCTTCTTTTGAACCTTACTAGACTATATGTGAGTTGAGTGATTTAAGTTGTCTGTCCTCCTTTTGTGCTTTTATACTTGTTACGACCTAAAAATCATAAGGATTGTGACGACACCTACATTCTTTCCCCGGCAGACAAGCCAAACCACTACCCAACTGAATTTTAAAATAAGGTAGATAAGCAAAAATAAGACATTAATAAATTGAGAATTGCATAGCCCGCTCGTGCTCGAAATATAGTCTACACCAAAAAAAAAAATGTAACAAGTATAATATGAGTATGAAAAAATACATGTACTCAATGAACATCATAGGACAACAATGTCGTGCAACTACAATTATATCATATTAAGCATTAAATTTACCTCAACAAGAACTCCTTATCATATGCATAGTTCAAGTGAAATAACAAAAATAATCAAATAGTCAAATATCATCAAGATAGACAATTAATATGAATTCAAACAGAGAAATATTATATGACATAATGTAGATGCACTGACCAATAGTCAACTGGCATATACACGCTTCTACCAGTGAGCTCGACGGCAGTTGTGGCCCATAAGAGATTCCCGAGGTCCATATACCCTACCTGGAAATATTTTCATCTAGTGTCTCATTACACTTTGAGGACTATATCATCACTATCATCTACCAGAAGGAATTTCTCATCTGGTACTCAGTCCATTTGGACTATAATATCATCACTCTTATCAATTCAGATCTAATTTTGATCTCATCATATCATATCTGTGTGATCCATCTCAAATCAGCATGAATGAATGATCACAATAAATATAATATCCGTATGCAATCCATAAATAAGCATATAAACAATGTCTTTTAGGCAACACAATCATCATAATGGTATGATATGCATATATGCACGAAGTGATGCAAATAACACATAAGCAATTTCAAATCATATCAAATCAAATATTGTCTATCAACTAAATCTCAACCTAAATTTCACAATAAGAAGTCATTCTTTCAGTGTACCAACAACAAAGTACCCATCACAATAATTGGTACCCGTACAAATGCTCATCACAACCACAAATAAGTACCTCCAACACACTCAAAATCCATCATGCTTAAAATAAATAAACATCTCCCAAGCAGAGTCCAGAAGATAAACTATAACTCATCTCAAAAGCCAAGAAAACGTTTCACGAATCCACATAAAAACGCCTTTTATTTCAGAATCACCTTCAAATAATTTCAATATTTCAAAACACACTCTACATGAGTGTACTAGTCTATTGATACGCATATTTCCATACTTTCATCAAAGCCCAAAAAGTCAATCCCGAGCTCAAACGTTAAAACTGAAATCTTATTTCAAAATCAGTTTACCTATAACACAACGGTCTCAAATTTGAAATTTTATTGTAAACCTAGTCTGAATCGACCTCCAAATCATCGATCAAAATATGAATTTTCAAATTTAGGTATAATATCTCAACTTTTAACATCCAAATGCGAATTAAATCACAAAATAGACTATGAGCTAGCGGAAAAATATCAATTATGAGGTTAGATTCTTACCTCCCGAGTCAAATAAGCAAATTATTACACCCCGTAAGATTCCCGGCATCTAGATGGCCTATTCGCACGTTGGTTAAGCATATTTGAAAGCCATACGTGCTAGAAAAAGGCCCGAAAAAAGATCGGACGTAAGAGCACAGCTGTCGAACCGTAGCGGAAGGGCGGGTCGAGCCCCTCGCGATGGCGCCGTGTCACGGAGGCGGGGCCACCGCGTTGGCTCAAGTGACACGTTTGGCCTATCCGGGCCCAATTATATATAAGCCTCAAACTTCGGTTTTTAATGATAAAACATTTGGAAATTTCGAGGAGAGTCGCCGAGAAACGGGGAAGCACGCAAAATATATATATACATATATAATCGTTTGATTATGCTGCCAATGTAGTCTAAACTCAAATTAACCTCGGAGTAAGAGGTATTTAGCGACGAGGAGCATTTCTCTGATTTTGTTTCGCGAAATACGGCGAGACGGAATCGTCGAGCTGGGACCTAAGGTAAGTAGAATTGCTCCAATTTAGTGCATGTGCTCCTAGTTTGTGAGTGAATACTTCTCCCTTCTGGACTTACGAAGAATAACAAGTTTTCGGCAGTCTTTTCAGATAAGCCTAAGTTTAGGCTATAATTATATCAAACGTGTGTCGTCCTTGAGCATAAGAGTTGTATTTAGTACTAATTGGCGTGTATATGAATGCGGTTGGAAGAAATAGGTAGATCTTGTGAGGCCTCGTCCTACAATCGAATAACTTGAGGTTAAGGTATGAAGTAGTTTCTTGACAGGATTAGCGGCTTTAGCTATATAAATCATAGTAAACTCCGTATTTGAAACTCTCGGAGTTGAATGTTGAGTATTGAGTAAGTTTATTAAATCGGTTTGCATTGCCATATAGTATTCGGTTCGGAAGTTAATAAGCATGCGCGAGGGCGGGGTGCATTCGAGATTCGGTATAGCACATTGTATGAGTTAGCAACTCTTGTAGAATAAAAAGCAGATTTTAGAATAAAAGTTGAAGTAAAGTATCGGATGAGCCGATGCGGTTTGTAATACAGGCCCAGCCATTGAATAGATGAATATTAGCTACGAATTAGCCATTCGAATGGGCAAATATCTGGCTACGAATTAGCCGACGATTAAAGAAAAGATTAAGAATCAGGTATAATCGGTAAAGAATCGATTTAATGCAAGAAGAAGTCAAAATAAGAAATCGGATTTGAGATAGTCTTTTGATTATACATGCTTGCTATTTATATGTGCTATTTGTTTGTTGAGACTTGATGTGGCGTGAGGGCCGCGTTGGCGTCCTCGCCGCCTGGGTTGGTAATCGTGTCGCCCAGGCGGGTGGCACGTCACTCACGGAAGTGTCAGATCCCAACGGACCCGAAGATGGGATGACTTTCCCCCATGCGATCGATCGGCATTCAGTTGTCTCCTGTTGACTTGTTCGGGAGCGGAGTGCGGCCTCTGTTTCGGAGGTAGCTACTATTGAGAGTTCGGGAACCAAACCTATACATTTGCGAACTAGCATCACGGGAGTCCTCAGAGACTCCGAGACACGGTTACTTATATCGGAGGCCAAGGCCGGCGGAGACCAGCAGTGAAGAGCTTCCACAGTGAAGCAAATGGTAGGTGATTATTTTTGGGCAGTTTTGGCCGGGTAGGGGTATAAGATTGTTTGCTTGCTTGGTGCCATCCAAACATGGGGATTGAGTATTGGCTCTTGCTTGCTACTTGTATATCTATTTATGTGCTATATACTAGCTACTAGGCAGCCCAGCACATCGGCGTACACAGTACGCCTCCGCCTTATCGATACAGAAAGCATGATTGATTCTTACAGCTTGCTTGGTCGGTTATCTCTTGCTATGCAGAATTGCTAGTTATGCTATCTATATTGATTGTTTTAAGTTGCTTTGCATACTCGTGCAGTGCGCGCCCAGTGGGAAGCATTTGCATTACTTACTGCGGTACTCGCAGAGCGACGAGCGATCCCTCGTGATTCCGGCCAGCTATAGAGTCATCGGCTCCTGTCATCCCACGGGTCGGATTTCCCGAGAGTGTAGCTCTTTTCCTTTATTATGCAGTATGGGTAGGTCGGGGGCCTGTCCGTCATTGTGTACTCGCTAGAGACTTGCGAGATTGTATATTTACCTCCCACGTAGTCGGTTGGGCGTCGTGTGAGCGCGTGCGGTTAGTATAGTTGTTTAGTATCTTTTTTTATGTTGGTCGTGTGAGGACATAGGTTGGATAGTAGTGAGTGACCTTAGGTCGTAGCTGATATTCCTTTGTAAATGCCAAGTTGGCCCAAACGGCGTAGTGGCGCTATCGGCATGGGATTCACGATTATGAGTATGTTTAAGTTAGGCTGTTATTACGAGGCACGGTGGCTATAGGCGAATGGGTAGGAGAGGCTGTCATTCACAGTAGATTATATATTTGTTTCCAGGAACTGAGATAGAGCTAGCCGGGCACCGAGATGTGCCTCGGCCCTCGGTTAGTAGTCCGAGGTCCTTCTAGGGCACCGGGTGCCGATCCTTACCCCAGAGGCGGGGCGTGACACAAATTTCCCTTGAAATCGCCAAAATTCGAGCTCTCTGCAAGCTCAGGAATTGAAATATGAAGTCAAAGTTCGAAATGAGAAATTTTGTACTATCTAGATAAAATTAAATTTGTTCTTGCAAACGAGTCGATCCTACAAACGTCGTTATATATGCGCAATCCTTTTATGCGTGGATACGATCGATCTCTCGCGAATGCGAATACGAATCCATAACCCACATCGTGATTGCAGCCATCTCATCGTGAATGCCTCAGAGAAGAAAATTAGTTGCATCAACAACTTGTGCGTTACTAATGATCAAATATTTGTTTCACCTCTTGAAACTCATTTGGAAACCCCAAAACACGTTGAGTTGTTTCAAATATTCCAACAATAATTTATTACATACTACATAATTATTCTACAAAAATGAACAGACAGAAAGTTCAACAAAAAGTCCTTTTAAGAATACAAGAAAAAAGCCTCTTAATAAGTGAATAAGTTTTAAATGAGAAGTCATTTCTTTAAAACTTTGTAGTATTTTAAAAGTGTCTTTTATATGACCTTAATTATTGAATGCTAAAAATTGGGGAAAATATATAATTATTTATAAAAGAAAAATTTACCTGACTATCTTATTTATTAAATTCTTAATAAATTATTTGTTTAAACAATTAAAACTTAAAAAAATAAAAAATTAAAAAAACTTTAATTATTTTTTTAAAAAAAGACAAAACAAAAGAAAAGAGAGAAAAAGCAAACCCCAAAAATAAAGTCATTGTACTACCAAATTCTTAAAGAAATTGAATTTAGGCGTGAGGGATTTGACAAAAGAACCAGCTAAAAAGAGTGGGTAATCGGATAATTAATTTGGGCACAAAGGGTGTTCATGTCATATATATGTCTCATTTCTTAGATCAGTCAGGAGATGCTCTAAGTGAAATCTTAACATTGTAACAATAAATTCATAATAAAATAAATTAGTCATCTCCCATAATAATGTAACAACTTCTACTTCAGATGATGCACGCCGAAATGAGTTTAGCACAACAGAAATTTTAATTGTTTGTTTAGCATGTTCATCTTCTAATCAAGGGCTTGACTAACGTTCTCTAGCATAAAAGGACAGAGAAGTTTGATAAGTTGCATCTCAAATAGCATGTGTTAGCTTAAGGTGATTAAATGTCACATCTGGGAAAGCTTCCAATTCAGGACATACATTTTAGTGCTGAAATATGTTATCTTCATCAAGCACCTAAGAAAAGAGGAAATCAACAACCCAACTCTATAAACTTATTATGAAAATAAGAGAAAAAAGAGAGGAAATATGCAAAATGACCCAAAACCCAAGAGATATTCCATCTGAGAAAATACTCAATGAAGTAATAAAGCAAATTTATCTCAAGACTAAGGCTATTCAATTGGAGATATTCAAGAATAGAGAAAGACTCAAGAAAATTTTCAGTCCCCACATGATATTTCCTACGCCAAAGTGTAAATCATGTACTTTTGATAAAGTCAAAGAATCTCAACACAGGAGCATTAATTTCAATGACATCGATGTAAATATTACCATGCAACAACAACCGCTCGAGCAACGAATAATGAAAGTGAAATTTTTAAGAATTTTAAAAGAAATTATGACTCGACGTAATTTCAGAATAATTAACCTGTCAAATCTTTTGAAGCCTGTAGAGCAAGCTATATTCAAATCTCTACATATTTCTGATTCTCTCTGCCATGTGGATTACCGATGGAACTGAACAAGCAAGTATTGACTCAAATAGCCTCAATACATGCATCCACTCCTATAATCCTGGTGAGATGCTAGTACTGATTCTCACAATGGAGATGGATATCACTCATGGAGGAGAAGTGTCGGTGAAGAACAAATTAGAATGTGTCCGAGTTGAATATGATAATCCAACTTACAGGCAGTGGGAGAGGTGCAACAATATGGTCGGTCACCTCTTAGATTTTGAATTCACTGTCTAAAAAAATGGTCGATAATATTGAGTATGTCAATGATGCTGTTGAATTAGAAGATCGATATGAGTAAATAAATAGTGCAAAACTGTATCGAATTCGAAATAAATGGCTTGTCTGAGTTCTCCTGATATTATTGATCATGCACCAAAATGAAGAAGTTCATGTGGAAGGAACTTAGCACCTTGAGTGCAAGGGCTCAGTGCAACTATAACAGCACATGTGGAGCAAAGAAATATACACAAAGAGTATCAAGACAGAAGACTAATCAATTTCTAATGGGACTAAGTAAATTCTACACAGTGATACGAGGCAACATTCTCATGATGAATCTGTTGCCATCAATGCCACAAGTTTTTTTCTTGGTCAGGATGAGCAGCAGAGAGAGATTGAATGAGTCACTTCACTCCAGTGTTAATACTTAGCAAGACCAAACTCTATAGAACAAATTATTCTCCAAACAACCAGCACAACTCCACAAGTCCCTGACACAATGACATGAATAAATCCCAACTATTTTGCGATTATTGCAAACGATCTGGACATATCAAGGAAAAATATTATAGGCTACGATTTAATACCGTCTCAACAGTAACAATCAGAATTTCAACCACAAGAACATCACTTGGAATTACCATCAGAAGAGTGGCAAATGTTCACTGCTCACCTGATACATACTCCACTAAGGGGATTGAAGAAGACGAAGGACAATAGGAGAAATATAATGTAGCTCTTTCTAAGGACCGACATGGTCGAGTAAGAAGCATATTAGAGAAGTTTCAAGAAGGACATAAGAGAAAGCTCACACAATTTTGAAATCTCCAGAGGAGCTGTTAATTTTGCAGGTATCATAGTTTGTACATCTTCTATTGATTTTGAAAAACCTCATGCGAATGTATCAAAATAAGTATGACTCACGAATTTTAGACTCAGGTGGCTCAAATCACATGACTTTCAACAAATTCTTTTTAGACAACATCATAATTTGCCTTATCCCCTACTAGTAGTTCTTCCAAATGGCTATAGGGTCAAAGTGACACAAGTTGATAATGTGATACTTGGGTACTCTTTCATCAGTCTAAAAGAAAGTTCTGTTTATACCCTTTTCAAATATAATCTAATTTTTATTCATGCCATGAATTTGCATTCTGAATGCATTGTCAGTTTCACAAAAGTCTCTTGTTTGTTGCAGGATCCTTCAACGAAGAGGACTCTGGTGATTGGTAGAGTGATGGATGATCTTTAAATTTCTATATCAGTGTTTTGAAGAAACCATGGTAACGATAAGACTAACTACCTGTTCTTTTAACCTTTTTGCAATACTTGCAATGCAACTTGTCAGTCTCACACATTTATGAGCACCTCATCTCTGAGGAACAAGTGTTATTCACAATCCTATGTTTTTCCTGTTTTTTGTCATGACAACAATACAAGTCATTCTATTGTTTTCGATTCTGTGAGTCAGTCTCAGGCTTCTCATAGTTTTAATTCTTATTTGTCTGCTAGAAATAATGTAGATGTTATGTGGCATAATAGACTAGGATATGTTCCCTTTATCAAGATGAAAGTTATTACCTTTATACCTATTTCTTTCTCCATATTACAACCATTTCTTTGTTCTGTTTGTCCCACGGCAAAACAACAGACACTGAAAACATATATTATAAACAGGTTACCGTCCATAATACTGAAAGTTTGGAATATATGCAAGCACCACCTCAACTGGAACTTAACTCTCTCAAACTATTCTTTCCTGGTATTTAATTCAAATTTGATTATATTTAATTGTTGTCTTGCGTTACTTTAAGTTGTGTGGGTGGGTGGGTGGTGAAGATACTCTATATCTAAATGACAAATACTCCTTCTGTTTTAATTTGTTAGAAATTTATCGTAGTGTTTGAAACTAAAGTTATATTTTCTTTTGGTGTATGTTCTTTATCATTTTAGAGAAAAAGAAACTCTATATTTATAAAATGTGTATGGAATTGTCCTTAAAATAAACTGGTCTTTAATTTTTGTCGTATTATCAACTGAACTCATGTCTAGCGGGCCATAAGTCTTTAGAAACCCAAGTCATGTGAGGCATAACTTAAGAATACTTAACTCTACGAAAAAGTAAAAATACTTTGATTCACAAATTTTCATTAAATAAATATTAGGGCCAAAATTAAATACTTATACTTGAAATATGAGGGGCGAAAATTAGCACAAATCAGAATCCGTACAAAATATTTCCTTTTCTATGCATACTTATCGATCAATATATTTTTTTTATCATAATTTTTGTATTTTAATTAAATTACATGTTTTTTTTGTTTTTTTAAATCATTTATAAAATATTCAAATTCTTCATGAACTCCACTTGATTTTGACTCTTATAACTTGTTTTTGGGAATTAAAGAAAAAATGTAAGATATAATAATATTTATATGTATTAAATATGTTATTATTAAAATTACATAAAAAATAAAAAAATTAAAAATATTTTTAAATATTAATTATTTGTTTTTTTTATATTATTTAAAAATTAGTATTTTTGTGTTTTTTAATTTTTGAAATTTTAATCAAGCACAAAGTTAATATTTTAATACTGATTAAAATGCTTTTGAAATTAATTAGACAAAGTAATGCTACCCCCTGCAAAAGTGTCGAAAGTAAATATTTTTTCTCTCCCTCAAATATTTATCAAACTCTGATTATAAAAATTTGATTGAAACTATTTTTTAAAAAAAAAACACTAGAATTCTCATCAAAATAATTACACTTGAAAAGTTGCATCAACTTTTCAGAGCAAAATAACACTTAAAATGCTCAATCTTTGTAAACTTAAAAAGGACCAAAAGTGCTCACTCAGTAGAAAATGTTAAAGAATCAAAACTGCTTAAAGAACTATCTTGGCTCTGAATAAGTACCATTGTCTTTTCTTCAGCCTGCTGTTCACTTTTTATGCATACATATGAATCAATAAATTTATTGGAAAAGGTCCTTCTGAAACAATAACAATTATACACAAACACAAGTCTTCCTTTTGCTTTTCACTTTCCCCTGGTGGGTGCTTCAAATTGAACATTAACATTTCATCTACAATAAGATACACTCACAATCCCTTCGCATAATCCATTCTCCTTCAGTTCGCCAATCTTCATTCTAAAAGCTAGCATATTATAAATCTACACAAAAATCACACCAAAGGGTATCATCTATCGTATGACACTAGGCACTATGAGTATCTCTCTGTCCACTTACGACATCCGAAACCTGCAAATAGTCACCTCAGATAATCCCAGTTGAAATGCTTGATGTTGCATTAATCTTCAGAGAATGCTCGGGAACATATGTCACACCTGCCAATGCAGAGTATTTGTGTCAGTATTGCATTGATTTTCAACTTGTTCGAAATGATCGCCATAAAAATCAACTTAAGCAATATCTACAAGATAGAACAAACAGTTCATAGCACATACAAGGAACATTTTCACAGAATGTTTTGAAAAACTATGGACGACACATGCACCATAGGAAGGGTGTAAATTACTCAATTAGTTCGCAAGTGCACCATAGTGCATAAAAGATAACACAAACTGCATTAAATCTAATTATATCAAGGGCTTACCCTGTTTTCTGCAGTCTACCCAACATTAAAGGTGCAAATAGATGAAGAATGAAAGAGACAGATTGAGATAATTAATGAAGGCAGCTGAAAATGCCTATACACCGCATGGAAAGCAAAATGTCAAAAAATTCTTTGGACAGGTGAAGATAAAATCCAAAGCAAAATAAATGGTTGCAGACTCGATAACTTGAACATGCCCACTAGAACATAGTCCCATTTGATATGGAACGCCAGTAGAGATTTGGATAATTGAGTATATCCTCAAGCTGAACACCCGAGTTTGAGAAAAGGAAGAAAGATTAATAAAGAGAGGGATCAGATTTAAATGGTATTATTTATACCACTTTTAAAAATGATAATCGTAAGGATTACGACTAATTTGAAAAAATTACATAAATATCCAATTCTTTAAAATTTATATTTTAATTATATTTATACAACTTTTACTTTCCTAAATTATCTATTCTAATAAATAGAAAGAAAAGATTATACCTAATATAAGAATTCAAATACACAAATATCACATAAAATACTCTATCTTTTCCAAAAAAAATTTCCCATAAGTTTCCAAGAATCCTATCTTCTCCATATTTGTTTTTAAAAAATATCTAAATTCCCCTCCTCCAATTTTGTTATAAATAGAAAGAAAAGATTATATACCTAATATAAGAATTCAAATACACAAAATCACATAAAATACTCTATCTTTTCCAAAAAATTTCCCATAAGTTTCAAGAATCCTATCTTCTCCATATTTGTTTTTTAAAAAATATCTAGAATTCCCCTCCTCCAATTTTGTTTTTTCAAAAATCTCAAGAATCCCCCTCTTCTCTATTTTTATTTGTTTTTCCAAGAATTCTTCTCTTCTGCATTTTTATTTTTTCAAAAATCCATCTAGCATCACTATTTTTGTACATTTTTAAAAGTTCAATGCAAATTTAAATTTGATATATAGTATACAATATATAAATAGATACGAATAATGTATTTGCTTCTTCAATATACCTAATATATGAATACAATAGTGTATGCTCAAATATAAAT
>JACEIK010011145.1:0-21642 GCA_018107945.1 Datura stramonium
GTGTTTACAGCCGTTATATAGCCCTTTGTTTCCAGAAACCTGAGATAGAGCTAGCCAGGCACCAGATGTGCCTAGGGCCACCAGTTAGCAGTCCAGGTCCAACTAGGGCACCAGGTGCCAGTCATACCCCCCAGGGCGGGGCGTGACAGATATCCCATGGTTGTATTTTAGGGAATAGAAACCCCTATTATATTTTCAATGCTTCATAGGATATGACATTCCCCAATTGCATTTTAGAGAAAAAAACTCCTATCTTCTTTTCATTTCTTCATAGGATACGACATTTCCTGGTTGTACTATAAGGAACAAAAACCTTTATCTTCTCTTTTCATGGTTTCACAGGGTACAACATCCCCTGGTTGCATTTTAGGGAACAACAACCCCTATTTTCTTTTCATTGCTTCACAGGGTACGTCATCCCTATTGTATTTTAGGGAACAAAAACTCCTATATTTCTTTTCATGGCTTCACAGAGTACGACATCCCCTAGTTGCATTTTAGGGAACAAAAAATCCTATTTTTTTTCATAACTTTATAGGGTACGACATCCCCTGGTTGTATCTTAGGAAATAAAATTTCTATTTTTTTCATGGCTTTACATGGTATGATATCCCTGGTTGCATTTTTGGGAACAAAAACCGCTATCCTCTTTTCGTGGCTTCACAATGTACGACATCCCCTGGTAGCATTTTTTAATTTTTTTTTTAAAAAATTATTTTCTTCTTCACAGAGTACAACATCCCTGGTTGCATTTTAGAAAACAAAGATCTCATATTTTATTTTTCATATCTAGTTTAAATTATTGTCATTTTCTTCTGTTTTATTAGTGAAAATAATTTTTAATTTTACTAATAACTTACTTTCTTAGTGCAAATTGGGGCAGAAAATTTTATCTGCTTTTGTTTGTCTTTGGTGGCTTGCAGGTTTATTTGAAAAGCTCAGATTTGATTATTACTCAAGAATATTCAATCTCAAAGACAACTAGAGTCAATTTTGATATGACACATGCTTTGGCCTAGCATCTTAAGATTTATCTTTTCAGCTTAAGTTTAATCAAGAATAAGGATATCCAACGAATTATCATTTGGAAAAGCATCAACAACTCAATCCAAGTAGCAAGTTCAAGTCTCAAATCCTAATCTCAAGATCAAATTTTGAGATCAAATTACCCACTAGAAGAAGATGTGGTGATAACTGAAGATCCAAAATGAAGACCGGAAAGAAGAAAGTCAAGAAAAGTAGAGTAGATAGAATCTTGTATTTTTTATTTTTGATGTAACAACGGGAGCCACAGACCAAAACCTCGACCGAACCTCACTAGACTCTTCAACTCATCCTAATTTCATCCATCCATCCATTTGAACTACATGTGACTTGATTCTCTTATTACCCGAGATATGTAGACTGCCTAAAGCCAGGGCTCGGTCCCACCTCTTTAATTTTTAATCATTTTATTTATTATTTTTGTACTATTATATTTTTTTTCTTTTCGCACTTTATATATATGGTTCGGTCAAAAATCAGTCATGTTGTTTATTTCTTTACCTGAAACTCTCCATGTTTTCAAGCAAATAGAGGCATACTTTAAACACCTAATTTTTGACCAACCTAAGGTGATATGCAATTTTAATATTTAAATATATATTTTTGGACTAAATTAAAATTTTTGATATTTATTTCATTTTTAGTAAGTCTATTTTAAAAGATTTGAAAACTACAAAAAAATAGAGCCATATTTTAGGATAAGTTTACTTTCAGTTTTTTTTTTTTTAAAAGAAAATTAATTTTGGTATATTAGTTTGTTACAGTTTTTTGTTGACCAATTATTTAACTTTTTTATATTTTATTAATTTAAAAATAATTAGTTAATATTTTTATTTTTATCCTTTATCATATAACAAAAAGACAAAAAACAGAAAATCCTAAGTCTCTCATCTCTCGCGCCACTAACCTAAATTCCTCACCTGCACAACTCCCTCATGTTTCCCACTCTCTCTCATGTTTATCTCATTTCCCCTATCATCTGCACACATATGGCAGACAATACAAAACAATATAAAAGCACGTGCACACACCACAAACACAGAAGGAGGGGGGACGGAATAGAAAAAAAATCAAAGAGACGGAAGAACAAAGAAAAAATCATAGAGAGCAGGAAAAAAAAAGGGAAAAGTTAAAAAATATACATTTTAAAGAGTATTCAGAGAAGAATTGTGTGAGAATTAATTCAGAGTTTGAGCTTTAGTTTGCGGTTTTGGATTCGTGAACTTACTAGAAGTTAGCTATCGTTGACTTTGAAAATATATAGATTGTAGCCGTTTTTTTGTTGTGAATTAATCTTCACGAAAGGTAACGCTTAAACTTCTTTGTATAATTTAATTGTCATAATTATTTGAGTCCTATGTTTAAATATTTATTTGTTATATTTCTCAAAGTGCAACTTCTATTTGCAAGTATTATTTGATCATGTGAATTTATCGAGATTAGCAAGTCGGAAGATGATAAGTTCTTCTTTTTGGGTTGTTATTGCGTCTCTAATTTCAATCGAATTTTGTTATAGATGAACATACTATTAAATCCTATTATTTTATTTATTCATTTATATTTTGAGTTAGCATATTTGGATGTTGATTTAAATAATTAAATATTTGATTTAGATAGATAAATATTAAGTGATTTTGCACTTAAAAAAATTAATAGCGATAATTTCTCATAAATTTCACGATTATCAAATACTAGAAAACATAATAATTTTTTAATTTTTATTGTTACTATGACTAACAATATAATATTAGTAAGGGTTAAATTTTATTTGACTAGTTAGTTTTTTCTTCTCTTTTTTATTGATATATTTAAATGCTAGAAAAAATAGAATTAACTTTGACCAAAAGTTAAAACAATAAATAAATAAAGAGAAAAGAAAGGAGAATATAAAACAGACGATAAAAACAAAAAAAGATAGAAAAGAAAAGAAAAGAAAATGAAAGAAACAGAAAAAAACTAACAGATTATAAGAAAAAAAGGAAAATGTAATAGAGAAAAAGAAAAATAAAATGAGAAAAAGGAATCTGTTTTGTTTTATTTTCTTCCTAACGCAGACAAATTCTAAAATAAATCAGGTAGAAGATTAAATAATATAGACTATTAATTTATGTGTTGATATCATGAATTTCTTTTTATAATATGATTTTATTTCTTTTGCTAGTGATGACAAGTATGTTTAAATATACATACATACATTACATATATATATATATATATATATATATATATATATACACACACATATATTATTTTATAAAATTACTATAGCTAGAAATATTAATATAAAATTGAATTTTGCTTGTCATGTGCTATTACGCACCTTGACGCTCCAAGAAATGTATTGACTGGTGCATTATTACGTTTTCTTAGCTAGTGTAAACGAATAATTTAAAAGGTTATGTGTGCATATACTCCTAAATCCTCCCCTTGATTAAATAATTATATAATAAATTATAATTTATAATAGTTTTACAATTTTATAATGATTAATATTATAGTAATATTACAATTATAATATCTCGATTGTCCCATCTATTATTGGTTTATCAATTTTTATATGTATTATAAATTATTACAATATTATAATTATAATATAAATTTATATTATATTTTATTACATATCCATATTTTTATAAATCACAATAACCTTATATTAATTTAGATATATACTGCGTATATTAAATTACGATTATTATATATGTATAGTTTTATTGATGCAATACGATATATTTCATATTATATTGGATAATAGCCTGGGATCTTCGCATCCAACACCGCCGTATTCATCTCAGAGTTTACCATCCAGCTCTTCGGGGTGAGCCCCTCATTCTCCAGACCATATGTTTCGTATACCGATTTTCCTTTTAGTTTTCATTTTGTCAAAGTTAGTCGTGGATATTTGTCCCATCAACCTTATCCGATACGATAGAGGCTTTCGAATTATATGTAGTACTCAATTGTTATGTATTTAGTACGTACCGCTTATCAAGTGCTATGCTATGTTATGTTTATGATTCCGCTATTTCGTTATGGCCCGCTTAATGATATGGAGTTAGATGAATGTTCATGCCATGGCTGATTCTTGGAGTCTCTGATTCCCTGTCCCGTTACATCCGGCTCCATTTGAGTCGTAACAAACTTGGTATCGTAGCAATATGTTTGAAGTGTCCTAGGTGCCCGAACGCCGTGTTAAGTAGAGTCTTTTTCACGAGTATGAAGCGCGCCACACTTATGAAGAAGACGCTACGAGATGTTTAGAAATGTTCCTTCTTTCATGATCCATGTCGCAGATAAATGTCTCTCTATCCTTCTAATTCATGCTATTCGCGACAGCAGAATCATGGCTCTTTGAAGCATGAATGGTAGGAGAATGAAAATGAGAGGTGGCCATGAGGATGGCAACGTAAACGGGCACCAAAGAAGTCCCGCCGCCTTAGGAGCACAAAAAGTACCGTAGCCTGGGCTTGTCCATGCCGAGTTTCCGGCAGCCATTTAGATGCTTGTGCAGGCCTTGACCACTAAAGACCGCAGGCGGTTGCGCATGTTCCGCAAAATGGCAATGCAGCGATGGCTCAAGTTAGGGACTTGAGAATGAACCCGCCAGAGTTCCTCGAGTCAAAAGTAGATGAGGACCCGCATGAGTTCATAGATGAGATTGTGAAGATCACCCAAGTCATGGGGGTGAATGGAGTTGAGTGCGCGGAGTTGGCCTCATACCAGTTGAAAGGGGTGGCACACATCTAGTTTCACTAATGGAAAGATAGCAGGACCACCGGGGCAGGCCTGGTCATTTGGGAGGAGTTCCATGTTGTATTCTTGGATCGGTTCTTCCCTCGAGAGATGAAGGAGCTGAAGGCAGTTGAGTTCGTAAATATGAAGCAGGGGAGGATGATGATACAGGAGTATGCTCTCGAGTTCACTCAATTGTCAAAGTATGCCCAAGAGTTAGTGGTTGATCAGAGGGCGCGGGTGAGCCGATTTGTCCATGGCGTGGCAGGTTATTTGGACAAAGATTGCAGGACCGCTATGCTCCACCAAGATATGGATTTCCCTCGGATATTTTTGTACGCCAAGCAGATGGAGGCGGCTCATACAAGGGAGAGAGAGAGGCCAAAAGGGCTCGGAAAAATAGCCATAATTTTACTCATCAGAGGTTCGGCGGTGGTCACCGCCCTCAGTTTTCGCAGATGTCACTAGCTCCAACACCATCATCAGCTAGCATTCTATCCATACCAAAGGGTGATCAAATGAGCATGGCTTCAGGATCGAGGGACTAGAGGGGCATGCAGGTAGAGCACACCTTTCTAGCCTACGGAAAGTGCGGCAAGAGTCATGCCGGGAAGTGCTTGCTCGACTCAGATATTTGCTATGGGTGTGGTAGATCCGGCCATATGCACCGAGCATGTCTATTTGCTAGAAATGATGATGATAGAGGCCGTGAGCAAACTACCAGGTCAACAGCAGCTCCAACACGTTCAGCTCAGGGCATCTACTAGTGGGGGTGGCAGACAGCACCAAAATAGATTCTATGCCCTCACTTCGCGTCAGGAGTAGGAGACTTCACCGTATGTTGTTACTGGTATGTTACAGTGTTTCACCTTGATACTTATGCTTTGTCAGATCTAGGGGATACCTTGTCTTTTGTGACGCCTTATATTTTTAGTAGCTTTGGAGTTAGTCCCGAAATTCTGTCAGAACCATTTTCAGTTTCTACTCCTGTTGGGGATTCGGTTGTAGCTAAGCGGGTGTATAAAAGATGTCTAATCACTATATTGCATAAAGTCACCTACGCAGACCTTGTAGAGTTAGCCATGACTGACTTTGATATTATTCTTGGCATGGATTGATTGTATGCGTGTTATGCTTTTGTTAATTGTAGAACCCGTGCGGTGGAGTTTCACTTTCCGGGTGAGTCAGTCTTAGAGTGGAAGAGTAGTTCGTCTGTGCTTGTAGGTCGTTTTATTTTCTATCTTAAGGCCAAGAAGATGATTTCCAAGGCTTGTATGTATCATCTTGTTAGGGTTAAGGATGTTAAGTCTGAGACCTCGACTATCCAGTCAGTTCCGATTGTGTGTGAGTACCTAGAAGTATTCCCTGATCATTTATCGGGTGTTCCTCCCGAGAGGAAAATTGATTTTGATATTTACCTTATTCCTGACACGAAGCTTATATCTAACCCTCCCTATAGAATAACTCCAACTGAGCTAAAAGAGTTAAAGGAGTAGTTGAAGGACCTGTTAGATAAGGGTTTCATTCGACCGAGCAAGTCTCCATGGGGTGCACTAGTCTTATTTATTCGAAAGAAGGATGGTTCACTTCGGATGTGCATTAACTACTATAAAAAGGGCCTTTAGTGGCAATACTAATTGCCGCTATAACATATACCGGCGATTAGCCTTTTTCTACTGTACATAGGGTCGCTAAAGCCTTTAACGATCATTTACAAAAGCGCCGGTAAATGTTATTTAATTGTCGCTAAAAGTCATAAGCTTTAATGGAAATTGTTAGTGACACTTATAATAGTCGCTAAATATATTTTGAAAATGACCGTGAAAAGGGCATTTTTAACGCCTACTGCATAGTGGCAATTATAATGGCCGATAAATCTATTCCACAGATGGTTGCACAACACTTTTGCTGTCTTTTTATATTGCTACTAAATCCAATTTAATTGCCGCTAAAATTTACCTACTTTAACGACTATTGTTAGAGTCAATAATAATGACCATTAAACACTTTTGGTGTCTATATTTATTGCCACTAAATCTAAATAAATTGCAGGTAAAATTTATATATATTAACAGCTATTGTGTAGCCACAATTATAATCAAGTGCTAAACACATTTCTGAAATAGATATATCAATAATTATAATGGCAAGAACTAATAAAATACACTATTATAATTCATAAAAATATAATATATTTCATTAACTCAAGATAGAGAAAAGCAAGTATTAATTCATAATACAAATGAAATTAACAAACTAAAAGATGTTTTTTGTGTTTAAACTAAATAGCTAATTTCATTGTAATTGTTCCTATCAATAACAAATTTCTAAATTCATAGCCCTCAAACAAATCCGCAACTGATCTTCATAGTGTTGTAATCTTCTGCCTGCTATTCGAACATCATATTGTATGACCTGAAATATTAAAATGAATGAACGTCAAAAGGTGAAATCTAATGTTAAAAATATTAATAGCATTTATAAATCCAATATATTGTGAAATAGGTTAGACTCAAAATTTAACCAAATTTTACTAACTCTTTAAATTTTTAAAACTTTTGACAGAGTCTCCCTTGTAAATAAGACTACCAAATTTTCAACCTGTTTACAAAAGCAATTCTATCTTAAAGGCACAACCCAACATCTAACATCTCAAAAGAGGAAGCTCAAGAAACATACAACAGATGGAGTACATCTAAAGTTACCTCACTATTAAGAAAAACAATACATAAACTCTACAGAATAGGCGTTCGAATCAAATATTCAGCGTCAAAAACACCAACACCAACATATCGCTAATTCATATAAGGAGTACAATCTTAACATATTAAAATAAATGAACAATACCGTGAGAAGATGGAATATTTTCAGCAAGACTTTGTCCTTTAAACAGCATTTGTGGTGATTGTTGTACTCGTTCATGGCCACTGTTCGCATCGGGAACCTAAAAAGTAGACAACATTATTTTTGTAAGATTAAAATTTCAATAAATGTCTCAAATACTAAAAATTGAGTTTCCTAGCCATCTAAAACTCCATTGATACTCTGAGATATAGATAACTCATTAGGGGCATTTCTGCTCATTTCTTTTCTCATCCATGCTAATTCAGATAACAACTTCTCTTGATTTTGTTTCACCAAACTCATTTCTTCATTTTATTTTCCATTTAACTCTTTTAATTGTGTTATCTCTTGTTCTAACCTTTTTATAACTTCATTAGACGAATCATCTTCAACAATATTTTCAAAAGAAGATCTACTACTCTACAACGCAGAATGTGTTGTACCAAGTCCTAAACCACGAACATAACCTATTTTTTCATGTACCAACACTTGGGAATACACATATCCTTCCCAAGCAACAGAGCGAGGAGGTTGCTCATTCGATCCCTCACTATTACTCAACTTTTCATTGATCATGTCCTGTTCAATTAAGTAATCAAATATCAGAATCACACTTCAACTCAATTTTCAGCACTGAATATTTTTTCTTTTCTTGGGAAAACTTATAAGTCAATACAGATAAAAGAACCGGAATAATTCATCAAATGAAAATTTAGATACAGTTAAGAGGAAGGAGTTCTTTTCAGCTCCTCCACCCTCCCATCACTGGATTTAATTACTTATTCTTGGTAGATATATTCACCTTTAGTTTTCTTGTATAATTATCAAGGCTTATAACAACTTTGATATCAACTAATTAAAGGGAAAAAAAACAAAAAACAAAGCCAAACTAACGCTTTACTTCCCCCAAGTATAAAATTTGCTATTTATGTGAAAGAGAGTCACTCTACTTTTTTATCTATTGAATTTCAAATCATGTCTCCCTAAATGGGCAGGATTCATGCCATTAGATTCAACCTGTTCAATATTATTTAGACTATAATATAAACACTATATCTATCTAATTTTTACAGTTAGACCTGTAATGATTTGCGAAAATGATCGCAACAAATTGAACATCTAAGGGACTGAGTTGTTCATCAATTTATCTTGTAGATTGTTTTATTCAATTCACATATATATGTTTTTGTTTATATATATGTGATCAATAATGACAGCAGGCCATATCTTGTACACATCAAAGCACTTTGATAAGGTTAAGGCTACACGCAGTTAGATATTATTACTATCACAATAATGTAAAGAACAAGATGAATCAACAGTGTAAAGAACAAAACAACTAAATGAAATCCCAAAACCAGCAATGAGGTTATTTAAGTCCTGTTTTAAGATCAAGATTCTTATCAATCAAACACAATAAGTTAGAAAATCTATGTTTATCTAAATAGGTAAGCATATCTAAGTTTATCTAAGTTAGATAGATATAGTGTTTGTATTTGTTATACCCCGAGAACCCAAGGATCAGATTCGGAAGTGAAAACGGAGGAAAACTGAAAATTCACACCAGGTCACTGAACGACCCGTGGGTGAGTCGTGAGGAGTGATCAGCATGGTGTGGAAAGGCCTGAGTGAGGAGGCCACGGGCTTGACCACGAGTTGTGGTCATACCTCACGACTCATGAGGTCACTCGTGGTCAACCCTGGAGGATTGGCAAGTGGGGATGGGTAGTGTAGTCCACAGAAGGTGACCACGAGTCGTGGTCTGACCTCACGACTCGTGAAGTCACCCGTGGGATCCCCTTGGATGTTTGGGCAGTGGACTTAATGGACCATGTCCACGAGTCTTCCCTGTGGCAATAACCCGTTAGGTCCCTCGTGGGGACTGGCGGCCAGATCACTAATTCATAATTGGCGGTTTCCAAATGGACATTTGGAAATCCAAACGGGAAATTTGGATTTAAAAGCATCAAATGGGAAATTTGGAAATTTGATGAAAATTCACGGAAGTTATGATTTATGATGAATAAATCTATAATTTGAGTTTATTGATGATGAAAAAGCATGATTTTCTAGTTACCCATGTTTATAAGCATATTTTGAAAGTATTGAGTATGATTAAGTAAGGGCAATTCCCACATGTTGAAGAATGATTTACGATTTATGAAAAAATTACATGATTTATCGATTTATGATATTGGCTGATGAAAAGGGCTTTAATTCTTGGCTAAACATGTTTTAAAGGGGATCAATGATGATAAATGTTATATCTTAGCCAATGAATTTTTATGCATGATGTTATTGATTTATGTATGAGCCTATATGCATGTGTTTTTTGGGAACCATGTCTAGCACCGAGCAGCCCGGCGTTCAAAGGACTACGTTGGTGTCTCATAACCACGTGCCACCGTGGGTTTGCAAATGATATGATGTATTGATATGATCCCCTCATAATATGATATCACGCCTAATGCACGACCCTCACCTGGCAAGCCAGGGTCGACTCTGCCCACTTGAGCGAGATAGTGGGGCATCATGAAAGGCTCTACCTGATGGTGTCGGTTATGACGAGTCCTCTCATTATTCTGCATGTTTTATGCATTGTTATATTTATGTTATTGGCTCAAGTTATGTTTTGATAAAGTTTATTTACGATTATAATTATGAACGTTTTATAAATGATTTGAAAGCCTTGAGCCTTATGTTCTCTTATAAACTTTATGATACAAGCATGATGTCCTTCTCTTATGTTACTTATGAGTTTTATTTTACTTTTAAATGTCCGTTTTACTTACCTTGCATACTCGGTACATTCCACGTACTGACCGCATACTTTTTATTCTGTATAGTTTCATGAAATAGGGTCCGGATCTCAGGCTCATCATCATCCTTAGTCCATCTCAGCGTACGTTTTCATCTTATTGGTGAGTCCTGATGTTCTGAGGCCGTTTGATTGATTTTCATGTTGTTTATGTTCAGTTTTGGTCGGGTTAGTTGGGGATGTTGTCCCATCAACCCATCTTATGTATTAGAAGCTTTCAGACAAGTATGTAGTGCTCCGCCGTGTATATGCCCAGTATTTCTTGATGTTATGCTATAATTACGTTTTTGCTATGTTTTATGATTATCATTCTGCTTATTTGAATAAGATTAGTTGTATGCATGTCTCATGGGTCGACTTGGGATCTCTCGGGGTCCCTTGTCCCGTGTCTACGATCCGAGTGTACGTTCGGGTCATGACAAATTTTGTATCAAAGAAATAGGTTCAGATGTGTCCTAGGGAGTCTGAAAGTTGCGTTAGGTAGAGTCTTTTTCATGGGTGTGAAGCGCGCCACACTTAGGACAAAGAGGCTACTAAATGTTTAGGAAATGTTCCCTTCTTTCATGTTCTATGTCGTGTGATGAAAAGCCTTTCCATCCTTCTAATTCGTGCGATTCGCGATTTGCAAAATTATGGCTCCTAGAAGAATGAACGAAAGGAGGAATGGAAATGATGAAGGCCACAGAGATGGAAATGACCATGGACATCAACAAGCTCCACCTATTCAGGAGCCCCAAGCACCAGAGCCAGCTGCCCACGCTGAGTTTCGGGCGGCTATCCAGATGTTGGCGTAGGCCTTGACTGCTCAGGTCAACCAGCAGGCTGTTGCGCAGGTCCCACAAAATGGCAATGCAGAGGCGGCTCAAGTTAGAGACTTCTTGAGGATGAACCATCCTGAGTTCACGGGATCGTGGATGAGGATCCACACGAGTTCATTGAAGGGATCTTGAAGGTCACTCAGGTTATGGGGGTGACAAATGGGGAGTGTGTTGACTTGACCTCTTATAAGCTAAAAGAGGTCGCTCATATTTGGTACAAGAAATGGAAGGACAGCAGGGCAGCGGGAGCGGACCCTATCAGTTGGGATGAATTCCACATGGCCTTTCTCGACAGGTTCTTCCCTCGGGAGTTTAGGGAGTTGAAGGCAGCTGAGTTTGTGAACCTCAAGCAGGGAAAGATAACAGTACTGGAGTATTCGCTCGAGTTCACTCATTTGTCAAAGTACGCCTCAGAGTTAGTGATGGATCAGAGGGCGCGGGTGAGCCGATTTGTTCAGGGTGTGGCTGGTTATCTAGACAAACATTCCAGGACTACCATGCTCCACCAGGATATGGACTTTCCTCGCATAGTGTTGTACGCCCAACAGATGGAGGCGGCTCATGAGAGGGAGGCAAAAAGGGCTCGGACGGACAACCGTGGGTTTTCACATCAGAGGTCCGGCGGTGGCTACCGTCCACAGTTTTAGCAGAGGTCACTAGCCCCAACACCATCATTAGCTAGTGTTCCATCTAGACCCAGGGGTGATCAGAGGAGCAGGACTTCAGGATCGAGGGATTAGAGAGGTACCCAGCTAGAATATACCTCTCCAGCCTGCGGAAGTGCGGCAAGAGTCACATCAGAGAGTGCCTGCTCGACTCGGATGTTTGCTATGGGTGTGGTAGATCCGGGCACATGCGCCGAGCATGCCCATATGCTAGGCAGGGTGATTATAGGGGTCGTGCACAGACCACCAGGACAGTAGAAGCTCCAGCCCGTTCCGCTCCATAGGGAGCATCGACTAGTGGGGGTGGTGGGCAGTGTCAAAACTGATTCTATGCCCTTACCTTGCGCCAGGAGCAGGAGACTTCGCCAGACGTGGTCACTGGTATGTTGCATGTCTTTTATATTGATGTTATGCCTTGGTAGACTTGGGAGCTACCTTGTCTTTCGTGACTCACATTGCTAGTAGCCTTGGAGTTAGTCCCGAGACCTTGACAGAATCGTTTTTAGTTTCTACCCCTTTTGGTAATTCGGTCATAGCTAGACGAGTATATAGAGGATGCCCGGTCACTGTGTTGCATAAGGTTACCTTCGCAGACCTTGTAGAGTTAGCCATGACTGACTTTGACATTATTCTTGGCATGGATTGGTTGTTTGCATGTTACGCTTCGATTAATTGTAGAACCCGTACGGTGGAATTTCATATTCCGGGTGAGTCGGTGTTGGAGTGGAAGGGTAGTTCAGCGGTACTAGAAGGTCGGTTTATTTCATATCTTAAGGCCAGGAAAATGATCTCTAAAGGTTGCCTGTACCACCTAGTTAGGGTTAAGGATGTGGAGTCCGAGACCCCGAACTATCCAGTCAGTTTCAGTGGTGTGCGAATATCCGGAGGTGTTTCCTGACGATTCGCCCGGTGTTCCTCCGGAGAGGGAAATTGACTTCGGTATTGATCTATTTCTAGATACGCAACCTATTTCTATCCCTCCTTACAGGATGGCCCCAACCGAACTAAAGGAATTGAAGGATCAGTTAAAGGGTCTATTGGATAAGGGCTTCATTAGGCCGAGCCAGTCTCCATGGGGTGCACCAGTTCTATTTGTTCGAAAGAAGGACGATTCCCTTCGCATGTTTATTGACTATCGGCAGTTCAACAAGGTTACCGTCAAGAACAGGTACCCTTTACCCAGGATCAATGATTTTTTTGACCAGCTTCAGGGTTCCAAGTGTTTCTCCAAGATTGATCTCAGGTCCGCGTATCACCAGCTCAAAGTGCGGGAGAATGACATCCCAAAGACCGTTTTGAGGACTCGGTATGGTCACTACGAATTTGTTGTTATGTCTTTCGGACTAACCAACTCCCCTACAACTTTTACGGATCTAATGAACAGGGTGTTCAAGGCGTATTTGGACATGTTCTTGATTGTGTTCATTGACGACATCTTGATATACTCTCGAAGCGAGTAAGAGCATGCCACTCATTTGAGGATAGTGCTGCAAACCCTCAAGGATCGTCAGCTGTATGCAAAGTTTAGCAAGTGTGAATTTTGGCTAAACTCAGTAGCATTTCTGGGATATGTGGTATCAAGCAAAGGCATAAGGGTAGATTCCTAGAAGATTGAAGCGGTGAAGAATTGGCCTAGACCGGTGAATCCTTCAGAAATTCGGAGTTTCTTGGGCCTAGTAGGTTACTACCGAAGGTTTGTGGAGGGTTTCTCATCTATTGCAACACCTTTGACTAAGTTGACTTAGAAAAAGGTGAAATTCCAATGGTCGGATGCTTGTGAGAAAAGCTTCAAAGAGTTGAAGACCCGACTCACTTCAGCACCAGTGTTGACCTTACCCGAGGGTACTGATGGCTTTGTAGTGTATTGTGATGCTCCGAGAGTCGGGCTGGGATGTGTGTTGATGCAGCGTGGGAAGGTAATAGCATATGCCTCGAGACAGCTGAAAGTTCATGAAAAGAATTACCCGACCCATGATCTTGAGTTGGTCGTGGTGGTGTTTGCATTGAATATATGGCGGTATTACTTGTATGGGGTCCACTTGGATGTATTTATGGATCACAAGAGCTTGAAATATGTGTTCACATAGAAGGATCTAAATCTTCAGCAAAGGAGGTGGTTGTAATTACTTAAGGACTTCGACATGAGTGTCCTCTACCACCCGGGCAAGGCTAATGTGGTTGCGGATGCACTTAGTAGGCTCTCCATGGAAAGTGTGTCCCACGTGGATGAGGGAAGGAAGGAGTTGGTGAAGGATGTCCACCGACTTGCAAGACTGGGAGTTAGATTGATCGACTCTACCGATGGAGGTGTTGTTGTGCATAACGGGTCAGAATCGTCCTTGGTGGTTGATGTTAAATCCAGGCAAGATGAGAATCCAATATTGAGGAAGTTGAAGGAGGTGGTGCAGAGTCAGAAGGTGGAGGTCTTCTCCTAAGGGAGAGATGGTGTGCTACGATACCAGGGTCGACTATATGTTCTAGACGTCGATAATTTGAGAGTTCGGATATTGCATGAGGCACATGGTACCAGATATTCTATTCATACAAGATCCATGAAAATGTATCGGGATTTGTGAGAAATCTATTGGTGGGATGATATGAAGAAAGATATTGCGGAGTTCGTAGCTAAATGTCCAAACTGCCAGCAAGTGAAAGTCGAACATCGAAGGCCTGGAGGTGTACTTCAGGATATCAGCATCCCCACTTGGAAGTGGGAAGAGATTAATATAGATTTTGTTACAGGTCTACCTCGTACTCGCTGGCAATACGACTCCATTTGGGTGGTGGTCGACAGGTTAACCAAGGCTGCACACTTCCTACCGATCAAGACCACAGATTCAGTGGATGATTATGCTAAGTTGTATATTCGAGAGTTGGTTCGACTTCATGGAGTGCCCTTGTCTATTATCTTAGACCGAGGTACTCAGTTTACCTCTTAATTCTGGTGTTCTTTTAAATAAAGACTCGGGACGCAGGTTAAGCTCAGTAAACCTTCCATCCGCAAACAGACGGCCAGGCAGAACGAACCATTCAGACCCTTGAGGATATGTTGAGGGCATGTGTTATGGATTTTAAAGGTAGTTGGGATGATCATTTTCCCTTGATAGAGTTTTCTTATAATAACAATTACCACTCTAGTATCCAGATGGAACTGTTTGAGGCTCTTTACGGGCGGAGTTGTAGATCTCCCATCAGATGGTTTGAGGTTGGTGAGGCAGCTATGATAGGACCAGATTTGGTTCATGAGGTGATGGTGAAGGTTCAGTTGATAAGGGACCGGTTGAAAACCGCTCAGAGTCGTCAGAAATCGTATGCTGATGTAAGGAGAAGAGATATGGAGTTTGATGTGGACGATTGGGTATTTCTAAAGGTATCTCCTATGAAGGGAGTCATGCAGTTTGTGAAGAAAGGGAAACTTAGTCCCCGCTATGTTGGCCCCTACCGGGTTGTGAGAAGAGTTGGTAAGGTGGCGTATGAGTTGGAATTTCCCTCGGAGCTATCTTTGGTTCATCCCTTCTTTCATGTGTCACTTTTGAAGAAGTTCTTGGGTAATCCAGCCTTGATAGTTCTGGTAGACAGCGTTGGAGTGAAGGACAACCTTAGTTATGAAGAAATTCCCATTGAAATCTTGGATCATCAGGTTCGGAGGCTGAGGAACAAAGAAGTAGCTTCAGTTAAAGTATTATGGAGAAATCAACATGTTGAGGGAGCTACGTGGGAAGTAGAAGCAGATATGATAGCTAAATACCCTCATTTATTCCGTACCAGCTCAGTTTCAGTTTGAGGTATTAGTTTTACCCTAAACCTTTAATAAGTTTTTCCCATTCAGTTCATGAGTACAAGTTTGTTTTATGATGTGGTATATGTATGTGATGTCTGAATTCAGTTCAACTATGTAGTTCTTTTCGGAGGTAGTCATTTTGTCCGTTTTCGACTTAAATGACTGGTAATTGGATATGGTGATAGCTTGTTTATGAGTTTTTGGCATATTTCTAACACTCGAGGACGAATGTTCCCAAGGGGGAGATATTATTATACCCCGAGAACCCAAGGATCAGAACCGGAAGTGAAAATAGAGGAAAATTGAAAATTTGCACCAGGTCACAGAACAACCCATGAGGTGAGTCATGAGGAGTGACCACGAGTCGTGAGGTGACACGTGGTCAACATCGTGTGGCAAGGCCCGAGTGAGGAGGCCACTCGTGGTCAAGCCTCACGACTCGTGAGGTCACTCGTGGTCAACCCTGGAGGATTGGCAAGTGGGGATGGGCAGTGTAGGCCACGGAAGGTGACCACGAGTTGTGGTCTGACCTCACGACTCATGAAGTCACCCATGGGGTCCCCTTGGATGTTTGGGCAGTGGACTTAGTGGACCATGGCCATGAGTCTTCCCTGTGGCAATAACCCGTTAGGTCCCTCGTGGGGATTGGCGACCAGAAATTTCCTACGTTTTAATAAGGGTGTTTTCGTAATTTTCTAAGTCTCTAAGGCCTAAACTACGTCGTCTTGGATATGTTTCTGAGTTAGATAAGATGGGTTAAGCCCTTTATGCATGCCCATTCTCATGCAAAAGCTTGGAGAGGTTTTTGGGAGATTCAAGGCCTTCTTCCCCAAGATTTTCATCAACTTTTTTTGTGGGTGTTCAAGAAACTTTAAGTCCATCCATTCCCAGGTATGTCGGGTTTTAAAATGGGTGGAATTCTTCCTCACCCATGCCCAATTTCGATTAAAATCATGAATCCTCCTATTCAATTCTATGGGGTTTTATTCAAATGCCTGAAAATGTGATATGATTTAATTGAGTTTTAATTATTGAATTATGAATGATGAGAAGGTTTTATCATTGTTTTCCTTTAATCATGTTTCAAGCTTTTAAATCCAAATTGCCCATTTGATGAAAGTTCATGGAAGTTATGATTTATGATGAATACTCTATAATTTGAGTTTATTGATGATGGAAAAGCATGATTCTCTAGTTACCCATGTTTATGAGCATATTTTGAAAGTATTAAGTATGATGAAGTAATGGGCAATGCCCATATGTTGAAGAATGATTTACGATTTATGAAATGAATTACATGATTTATCAATTTATGATGTTGGCCGATGAAAAGGGCTTTGATTCTTGGCTAAACATGTTTTAAAGGGGATCAATGATGATAAATGTTATATCTTAGACAATGAATTTTTATGCATGATGTTGTTGATTTATGTATGAGCCTATATGCATGTGTTTTTTGGGAACCATGTCTAGCACCGAGCAGCCCGGCGTTCAAAGGACTACGTTGGTGTCTCATAACCACGTGCCACCATGGGTTTGCAAATGATATGATGTATTGATATGATCCCCTCATAATATGATATCACGCCTAATACACGACCCTCGCCTGACAAGCCAGGGTCGGCTCTGCCCACTTGAGCGAGATAGTGGGGCATCATAAAAGGCTCTACCATGATGGTGTCGGTTATGACGAGTCCTCTCATTATTCCGCATGTTTTATGCATTGTTATGTTTATGTTATTGGCTCAAGTTATTTTTTGATAAAGTTTTTTACGATTATAATTATGAATGTTTTATAAATGATTTGAAAGCCTTGAGCCTTATGTTCTCTTATAAAGTTTATGATACAAGCATGATGTCCTTCTCTTATGTTACTTATGAGTTTTATTTTACTTTTAAATATCTGTTTTACTCACCTTGCATACTCGGTACATTCCACGTACTGACCGCATACTTTTTATGTCGTATCATTTCATGATACAGGGTCTGGATCTCAGACTCATCCTCATCCTTAATCCATCTCAGTCTACGTTTTCAGCTTATTGGTGAGTCCTCATGTTCTGAGGGTCGTTTGATTGACTTTCATGTTGTATGTTCAGTTTTAGTTGGGTTAGTTGGGGATGTTGTCCCATCAACCCATCTTATGTATTAGAGGCTTTCAAACAAGTATGTAGTGCTCCGCCGTGTATACGCCCAGTATTTCTTGATGTTATGCTATAATTTCGCTATGTTTTATGATTATCGTTCCGCTTATTTGAATAAGATTAGTTGTATGCATGTGCCATGGATCGACTTGGGGTCTCTCGGGGTCCCTTGTCCCGTCTCTATGATCCGGGTGTACGTTCAGGTCATGACAGTATTATAGTCTAACTTAGGAGGCCCCTAACTCATTGTACAACTCAAATAGTAGTAGTAGAACTTGCTACATAGATACAGTCACATCAATGCATTGAAACCATTCAGAAATATATGATATGTTATTTCACTATATTTCACAAAGCAGACAACAATAATTGATAACTAAAAATTAATGACAAATTGTAGAACAAGGGAGAATCCTAAGTAAGGAATAAATTTTATTCTACTTTATTAAAAAAAACAAAGAAGAAAAATCTTACAATTGTCCTCGCAGACTCTTCATCCAGTGGCCTACCATACTTACGTGATTTGTGAGTTAGTATAAAAACTTGTGCTCGTGTAGGCTCAATCCCATTTTCATCCTGATACATTAATTGATGTCAAATAAGCATGACAAGAAGAGTTTTAAAATATTATAAGCTTTAATTTATAAATGATGACCTTCTCGTCCATCAAGGTGGCAATACTTTTCGATCCTCCCATGTGTGGCATCTTTTGCTTGGCCCTATTGTTTCTGTTTGTTTGTCTACGCCACTATCATTGAAATATAAAAAAACATGTTATAGTTTATACATAAAGATAAATTTTTCTTGGACGTATGAGTTCTTAAGACTTCTAAAATTGATGATACCTTAGCTTTTTATGAAACCCAATAGGACACTAGACCGGTCCACTGGTTTCTTGGTATACGATTCGGTTTATTCTTTAACAACACATCTTTGGTCTTAAATTTTGTCATATAAACACTTTTTAAGTCACATTTATAATCTTTCCATTTCTTTCCTATTGACTTTATGACAAAATCTTCTCCTCGTGCTGGGATAGAAAACTTCTTGTAAAAAAACAAAAACAAATGTTTATAAGATATCATGCAAAACGGAAATAACATCTTAAAAGATTCATGTATCATAAGATAATAATAACTCCATACCCTCACAAACTCTACCAATTTCTTCTTTTCATCTTTGTCAAAGCTTCTCCAATCATCTATGTGTAACGACATTACTTCTGGAGTTCTAGCGATAATTCCTAGAAAGCTTGCAAGCTTGCGACCATTTTTCCAATGGCTTGGTTACAACTATTGAACGGGACAACAATTGTCTTTCCAGGAGGTAGCTTCCAAATATCTTTCAGTAATGTGAGTCCACAAACCTTCCTTTCTTCCAAAGTACCTAATATGAAAATATAGAGACAGTTCAAGAGAAAAACCAATTATATTAAAAAGCATCAACTTTGGCTTTCTACTATTCTTGTTCTAGAGTAGTTTGATACCACATTGACAAAATAACCTGATATAACTATTTTAGGTGTTTTTAAAGAAGTACCTTTCCTGAATAGCCATGATTTATAAACTTCTTTTCTAAAAAAAAAGTTGATAAGCTTGAAGCTTTTACTGTAGGTTTTTCTCTGCCAACTTCTGTTCTTTTCTGGTATACCCATATATGTGCATGTTTTGAATTTATACACTTGAAGGTTTCAAAATCAGAAGGATTGTGACAGGTGCAGTTTTATCTGGGTGTTAGTTACTTCAGTTGTTATTGGTGGGTGTTCTGAATTTAGGCTTTAAATCTATGTGATGAAGATTATGAATTTAAGATTATCTTAAGTTGTAATTAGAGCCTGAATATTGCTGATGTTTTTGTTTGGACTTGGAAAATAGTAAATTCTCATGTTTTTTCAGCTGGATATTCTCATGAACTATCGGCAAACAACGTTATAAGGCTTGGTCTAGAACACCCTTCACCAACTTTGGGAGAATAGGAAATTTTAGTTATATTATTCTCTTTCCACAGCAAGCCAAGAGATCATGAAACCCACTCTTCTTTTCTACCAATTCGTCATTCAAGTTATTTCTATGTATGTTTTTTTAAGTGATTTCATGGGCTTTGCAAATTGAGAATCAAGAAAGTCCCAAACTTTTATGACATTCACCAATATGCATGCATGCCATGAGATCTTTCAATTTTTTGTTTCTCACCTGTACATAATATCTTAACTAGCTCATCCAAAAAGTCTGCCACACAATTAGTAGTCCTTGATTTTGTTAAGACAGTATCCCAAGACCATATATTTCACCAAAGCAAAACCCAACGTATATAATCTAACTTGAAACCTGAATCTAGAACAAATAATAAGTAATTGATCTTCCTATTAAAAGACCAATATATTTATCCATCATTTTTTGAGTCATGCTTCTCATGAACTGATAGAGATCTGATTGCAGAATGAACAACAACCAATTCACACACATATATATATATAAAAAGAGTGTTAGAAAGTAGTGTATTAATCTATTATAATACACTAGGTAAGGCTGAGTATATGAACCAGATTCATGTGTGTATTTATTAGTGTATTAATCTTTTTCTTTCTTTTCTTGGTTCTTGTTTTTCTGTTTTTAATTCGTTATGGAAAATTAGCAACTCAAGTCTCTATATAGTATATCTCTTACTACTTCTGGTCCCAAATATAAAATTGTTAAGAAAATGGGTGCAAAAAATTAAAAGACATAATATGGATTGGGAGAATTTTTATTTTATTAAAAGGCATTTAAGTTTTGTAATGTTTGAACTCAGCATCCTTTTTTCTTGGATATATGAAGCAAATCTCACTAGTTGTAATATGTGGCAGATTGTCAGAAAGATGAAAAAGATCTAAAATCTCTTCACTCCTATTATTTTAGTAATAGTTTTACTCAATGAAATGATGATAGAGAAGCCCGAGTGAGTTAGCGATCGTACTGCACTAGTCCAAGTTGAACTCTGCAATTTCACACCCAACAAATGCATTACCCGAACAAGTTGTAATCTAACAAATAAAGTTAAAGGATTTTCTCGGTTATACTTATTCCGTGTGTTGAATTTTGGATGAGCAATGAACTCCAAAGATCTAGGACAATCACCAAAACACTTTGTTTCCTTGGACTCGAGCATTGGAATCATATCCAACTGATATTCAAAATCATCTAATTTTTTAACAAGTTCATCATGAATATAAATGCTTAACCGTGGTTCCTTTGAACATAAATTTTGATATGGATTGTATGGCACTGTGAGCTACATAAACTTTTCTTCTATAAGTTTTCTCAAGCAAAACTCACGCCTACATCATGAAGTATGCAGCTTTCTATGTCACCATTGATTTTCTTTTCAGAGATCATTACAAGGCTTCTATTAAGTAGATCGTTCAAGCACGCTCTAGATGCTTCCTCCATGTTGGCATTCAATACAAACTCTTCACTCCTATTATTTTAGTAATAGTGTTGCTCCAAATACAGATCAGTTAATTAGTATACAATAGCCCGGAGTTTGTTACAAAAATCTGAGGAGTTGCGTTAAGATTAATCATTTTAAGGTAACGGGACTAACTCACTTGGAACAAACAGTTTTTGATGAATCCTGCGACAAAGACTAGGTTTTTCTTTTCCCTGTTCTGTGGATGAGCTCTAGACCAAGACAAAGCAGATCATTTTAAGGTCACAGGAATTTGGTTCATGTATGAAGTTATTTTTGTTAGCATTTTGCGGTAAATAAAGAAACACATTGTTGGATTCACAACAATCTTTTCCTGAAACCAGGCTTTATT
>JACEIK010011145.1:23128-39214 GCA_018107945.1 Datura stramonium
TCATTCAATCGGCCATAATAGGTGATATTTGCAGACTTAGGAGCATTGTCGCTTGTACTTACATAACTTTCTGTCATCGAAACGACCATAACACCACTATTTTGTGTCTCCATGAACTCTTCACATTATTTTGTTCGAAATCGATAACCATTATTGACATTGAACTCCTTGAATCTTCTTGCAATGTAAGTTGGCCCTTTAGAAAGGAACTGAACATCCTTTGGGATGTTAGATGTGTCCTCCAATTCTTTCACCTAACCAAATAGAAATATACAACTCTAAATACCAATACAAGTACAAGGACAACAACTTAAAGAAACTATTGACTTAATCATACTGCTTACTTTCTCCTTGAACCACTCATTAAATGTATCCAAATGCAAACGATCAAGTTGATGTTGTGTAAGACGACACTTACGATGTAGTCTCTTTATTTCAGCAATCTGTTCACTATTATGTAATTCAAATATATCACTATTATGACATATAGTAATTCTATTGGTCTAATTCTTTCATGGTTAATAACTTAATATGTATAACAAAATTCAATGTTATTTTTCATACCTCTCAATTGGGTACATCCAGCGATGACGTACAGGCCCCACGACTTTAGCCTCAGTTGCCAAGTGAATAACCAAGTGTACTATAATAGTAAATAATGACGGGAGGAAGATTTTCTCCATATTAGAAAGTGTTAAGGAAATTTTTTCTTCAAGTAACTCTAACTCTTGTATCTTAAGCGCTTTGCCACAAAGAATCCGAAAGAATGTGCATAGTTCAATTATAACAGAACTCACCTTTCTATCTGTTGAATTTCGCAATGCAATATGAAGAAGTTCTTGCATTATAACATGAAAATCATGAGTTTTTAGCCCTGACAACTTTCGTTTGCGAATGCAATGAGCAATATTAGAAGCATAGCCATGTGGAAACTTGGCATTTTGTAGTACTTCATAAAACAACTCCTTTTCTGCCAAAGACATTGTGAAATAAGTAGGAGGAAGATATGTCCTTCCACTTGCCCTATGTTGAGGCCACAATTTGGATCTTATTTTCATATCATTCAAGTCCAATCGAGCTTGTACGTTGTCTTTTGACTTTTTTACCAAGATCCAACAATGTATAAATCAAGTTATCACACACAATTTTTTCTATGTGCATCACTTCAAGATTATGACGAACCAAGTTATACTCCCAATAAAGAAGATTGAAAAAATGCTCCTTTTTTTCCATGCGTTCTTCGTAACCCCGCTTACCTTATCACACGATTGCCCGAGAGTAAATTTTATGTCTCTAACTTTATTTACAACTTGTGCCCCAGATACTGGATGAGGTGCGAATCTTGATTCTTTAGTCCCATCAAATGATTTTGCATCATTTTTATACTTATGATCCGACTTTAAGAAGCATCGATGGCCCATGAAGCAAAATTTTCTACCATGCTTGAGCCTTCTAGATTGAGTCTTTATGTTACAGGAAGGGCATGCAAATTGTCCATGAGTACACCATCAAGATAGATTACCGTATGCTGGAAAATCATTTATAGTCCACATCAGAGATGCTCGCATTTGAAATGTCTCATTAGAAAATACATCATAGGTTGTTACCCCTATATCCCATAATTCATTTAGTTCTTCTATTAAAGGTTCCAAAAATACATCAATATTATTTCCGGGCCCCTTTGGACCAGGAATGAGTAATGATAGAATGAAGAACTCTTGCTTCATGCACAACCATGGAGGAAGATTATACGACATCAAATCACCAGCCATGTACTGTATACAGATTGCATCGTGCCAAATGGATTAAAGCCATCAGAAGCTAACCCTAGGCGAACATTACGAGGATCACTAGAAAATGCTGAATATCTGTTGTCAAAAGTTTTCCAAGCTTCAGAATCTGCAGGATGTCGTAAAACTCCATCTTTGTTTTGTTCTTCATGATGCCATCGCATTAGCTTAGAAGTTTTTGAAGACATGAATAACCTTTGTAGTCTTGGTTTTAGAGAAAAGTACCTTAAGACTTTGGATGCAATCTTTTTCTATTTATTTTTCCATCTAGATACCCCACAAACTAAGCATTCATTGACTTTTTTATCAGCAAATTGATTCCTAAAAAGCATGCAATCATTGGGACAAACATGAATCTTATTATACTTTAAGCCCAAGCCCTCAATGATTTTTTTGGTCTCATATAAAGAAGGCAAATTAGCTCCTTCAGGAAAGGCATCCTTCAGTAGACCAAGCAAAACATTAAAAGATTCATTTGACCATTTGAATATTCCTTTTATGTGGTAAATATGTAGATAAAATGAAAGTTTACTAAATTTTTTGCATCCAGGATATAATTCCTCATTTGCATCTTTCATGAGTTGTTCAAATTTATCAATCTCTGAATAAGGTTGATGTGGATTATGAGTATTTTCTTCCAAGGTTGGCTCTATCTCTCCTCCATCGCTAATGTTATTATTTCAGAAATGGATACGATCTCCAAAAGCATCATGTATCATTTGTATTATATCATCATCCCTTAAAGCTTCTTGTCTGTCATTATTTTCTGAAGTCTTATTTGATTTATCAAGATGTTCCCCATGGAAAAACCAAGTATCATATGATGGTATAATACCATTAACCACGAGATGATCATACGCCGTTGCCCGATTTACTTCATAGNGATTAAGATCTTCACAGAATGATTTCTTCGATTGTCAAATTCAATGGACATGGAATTGTACCTATCTCACGTTTTTATGAAAATGCATGATTTAAAAAATCCTCTACTCCTTCCAAATATTCTTTCCCAAGTCTATCATACTTTATCCAACTTCTACTCCTAGCATTGTCCATGACAATTTAAGATCTTTGTTACTCTTCTGCAATTTCAAGAAGGCAAAGTAAAATGCCATGATGAAAAATATAATAAGTGGGAAAACATGTCATATGTAACATGTGCATTTAGATACTTTAGTAGATAATTGTAACCTACGGTACAATGGACAAGAGAAGTACTACAACTATGACATAAATTCTATTTTTGAAATAAGATTTACATATTCAAATGTAGCACAGAAGTATTACAGGTTGTCACATTCATTATAGTTAGAAATTAATATTTCTCAAATAGTAATTATGTAATAGAAATATGGAGAAAAGGATTATTATTACTTCTCAAATGCTAGGTGTAGCTTAAACCACAAATATTGGAGAAATATCTTGGAAGAACTTGCCAATAAATCTTAAACTTTTTATTTAGTTTACATATCAGACTCTTGTAGTTACATTAGTGAGACCTCCAAAACCAAAAGTATATTTTTTCTCATTGTTATGTGTTGCTGGACCTCCACGATATGGAAAAAATTGAACCTTATCCTAGATTAGCAAGTAAATATAAAATATCAAAGCACAACAGAACATATGACAGCTAAAAATAAAGATACTCAAGCATTGACATAGCACTTCCAATCAAAAAAAAGTATGCAAAAATCCCAAATGCACAAGATGCACCAAAATGCTTGAGAAACCATTAATCTATTCTATCCATGTCTGGCTTTTCAAATTTCTTTTTGTAACAGTGTATCTATTTACATTTTGCATAAATTTCTTCAATTTTAAGTGAAATAACATTGATCCACAAGTGGAAACCACATCCTACAGTGGTTTATGCCCTTGTTTGGCTTCAAGAAGTATTAGAATCTCCTGGCATGTTTGACTTTGAATTAGACTAATGGAAATATGAATCAAACAGTCATTTGGGAATGTCCTATGTCTTCAATCTCCGAACTATATACTGGTTCTGCATTAACAATGTAACATTTGGAGAATGAAAAGAGTGGCACCAATTATACCTTCCCTTGAAAGAAAAGGAAGGTGCAATTGGGTGATTATTTACTGTACAGGCTTCCCACATCACATTTTTATGAATCTCCCCCTCTACTAATTGTAGTCTTTAGAAGGAAAGAGCTTGACCTGCTTTAAAATGAGGTTGTATAATGGAATGCACCAAACTTTGTTGGATAACCAACTCTCAATAAAGAAAAAATACCACTGCTCATACATGTTGTGTAAACACAAATCACACCCTGATGCTATCAGGAAATTTATGGTTCCTTCATCAAAGTCTAGACCTAACCCGTCAAATTAATTATTACAATCAACGAAATCGAACCCTAAAATTAATCACATTCATAAGGATATAAAGATGGAGATAGAGTAAGACCAAGAGCAAGAGCAAGAGAAATTACCTTGCCCTTCGGACGCTGCTGCTGTAGATATAAAGCGTTGCTGCTTTCTTCGAACAAAATGCTGCTGCTTTCGAAGGGGAATTGCTACTGCTGCTGAGACCAAGGGGAATCACTGCTACTGCTGAGACCAAGGGGAATCGCTGCTACTGATGAGTTCTAATTTTAGGGTAAATGGTAATATAGAGAAGTAAAAGTAATTCTTAGGCGGGAGACCGAGGGGATTCGCGGGAATACATAGAAATAAAAGTAAGAATAATATATGTACTGGAAATTGCTTTAAATAGCCACTATTAATATATTTATTCCCGGTTAATATTCATTAGCCAGTATAATTTTCTTTAATTGAATAAATTAGCGGCAATTAAATTATTGTTACTAAATAATTGCCGCTAAAGGCCCTTTTTGTTGTAGTGATTGATTATCGGCAATTGAACTAAGTCACCATCAAGAACAGGTATCCTATACCCCGGATTGATGATTTATTTGACTAGCTTCAGGGTGCCAAGTGCTTTTCGAAGATAGATCTCAGATCCAGGTACCATCAGCTCAGGGTTCAGGGGAGAGATATCCCGAAGATAGCCTTCAGGACGCGGTATGGTCATTATGAGTTTGTAGTTATGTCTTTTGGACTAACGAATGCTCCTGCAGCTTTTATGGACTTGCTGAACATGGTGTTCAGGCCATATTTGGACATGTTCGTGATTGTGTTCATTGATGACATTTTAATATACTCTCGGAGCGAGGAGGAGCATGTCGCTCATTTGAGGATGGTGCTACAGACTCTCAAGGATCTCCAATTATATGCTAAATTTAGCAAGTGTGAGTTTTGGCTGAACTCAATGGTGTTTTTGGGCCATGTGGTATCAAGTGAGGGCATATAGGTGGACTCTCAGAAAATAGAAGTGGTGAAGAATTGGCCTAGATCGGTGAATCCTTCAGATATTTGGAGCATTTTGGGTTTAGCTGGCTACTATCGGAGATTTGTTGAAAGTTTCACATCTATTGCAGCACCCTTGACCAAATTGACCCAAAAAGGTAAAATTCCAATGGTCGGAGGCTTGTGAGAAGAGCTTCCAAGAGTTGAAGACTCGACTTACCTCAGCACTAGTGTTGACCCTACCCAAGGGTACCGATGGGTTCGTAGTGTATTGTGATGCTTCAAGAATTGGACTTGGGTGTGTATTGATGCATCACGGGAAAGTTATAGCATACACCTCCACACAGCTAAAAGTTCATAGGAAGAACTACCCGACCCCTGATCTTGAATTGGCCGCAGTGGTATTCACCTTGAAGATATGGCAACATTATTTGTATGGGGTAATGTGTATGTGTTCATGGGCCATAAGAGTTAGCAATATGTGTTTACCTAGAAGGACCTCAATCTTCAGCAAAGGAGGTGGTTGGAGTTACTCAAAGACTATGATATGAGTGTGCTTTACCATCCAGGTAGGGCCAATGTAGTAGCAGACACACTTAGTAGACTCTCTATGGAGAGTGTGTCTCATGTGGATGAGGGAAAGAAGGAGTTGGTGAAATATGTGCATCGACTTGTGAGGTTGGGAGTTCGGTTGGTTGACTCAATCGATGGCGGTGTTATTGTTCATAACGGATCAGAATCGTCCTTGGTGACTGATGTGAAAGCTAGACATGATGAGGACCTGATTTTGGTAAAGTTTAAGGAAGCCGTTCAGAATTAGAAGGTGGAGGTCTTCTCCAAAAGGGGGAGATGGTGTGCTTTGATACCAGGGTCGCTTATGTATTCCAGATGTTGAAATTTGAGGAGCCGGATGCTGCACGAGGCTCACAGATCCAGATATTCAATCCATTCGGATGCCACTTAGATGTACCGTGACTTACGGGAAGTTTATTGATGGAATGGCATGAAGAAGGACATCACGGAATTCGTAGCTAAGTGCCCAAACTGTCAGCAAGTAAAGGTCGAACGCCAAATACCGGGAGGTGTGCTTCAGGATATCAGTATTCCTACTTGGAAGTGGGAAGAAATTAATATGGATTTCATCACAGGTTTACCTCGCACTCGTCGGCAATATGACTCCATTTGGGTTGTGGTAGACAGGTTGACCAAGGATGCCCATTTTCTACTGGTCAAAACCACGAGTTCGGTGGAGGATTATGCCAAACTATATATCTGGGAGCTAGTTCGATTGTATGGAGTGCCCTAATCCATCATTTCAAACAGAGGTACCTAATTTACCTCTCAGTTTTGGAAGTCGTTTAAAAACAGACTAGGTACTCAGGTTAAGCTCAGCACAACATTTCACCCGCAAATGGATGGCCAAGCAGAGCAGACAATTCAGAATCTCGAGGACATGTTGAGAGCATGCGTAATCGACTTCAAAGGTAGTTGGGATAATCATTTTCCTCTTATCGAGTTTGCATACAATAACAACTATCATTCCAGCATCCAGATGGCTCCATTTGAGGCTCTCTATGGGCGGAGATGTAGATCGCCCATTGGTTAGTTTGAGGTTTGTGAAGTGGAGATGTTGGGACCAGATTCGATTCATGAGGCTATGGAGAAGGTTCAATTGATAAGGGACAAGATGAAAATCGCCCAAAGTCACCAAAAGTCCTATGCCAACGTGAGAAGGAGAGAATTAGAACTTGAAGTTGATGATTAGGTGTTTCTGAAGGTATCTCCCATGAAGGGGGTGAGGCGGTTTGGAAAGAAAGGAAAACTCAGCCCCTGTTCTGTTGGCCCCTACCAGATTGTGAAACGGGTTGGTAAGGTGGCATATGAATTCAAGTTGCCCTCAGAATTAGTTTCTGTGCATCCTGTTTTCTATGTGTCGCTCTTAAAGAAGTGTTTGGGTGATCCATCTCTAGTTGTCCCGGTGGGTAGTGTTGGTGTGAAAGACAACCTTTGTTATGAAGAGGTCCCGGTGGAAATATTGGATCGTCAGGTTCGAAGGCTAAGGAACAAAGAAGTAGCTTCAGTTAAAGTGTTATGGAGGAATCAGCATGTTGAGGGAGCTACGTGGGAAGTTGAAGTGGATATGATGGCTAGATACCCACATTTATTCTCTGCCGGTTTAATTCCAGCTTGAGGTATCAGTTTTTGCCCTAAAACTCTATTTAGTTTTCATGTTCAGTTCATGTGTTCAAGTTTCTTTTATGTATATGGATGTGTATGTGAATCATGAATTCAGTTCAACTATGTAGTTTGAAACGGAGATAGTCATTCCGTCAGTTTTCGATTTAAATGATCAATATTTGAATATGATGATTGCATTTCTATGTTTTCTATATATTTCCCACATTCGAGGACGAATGTTCCCAAGGGGGAGATATTTTAATACCTGAAAGTTCCTAATATTAGACTCGGTATTTAAAAATGGGAGTTGGCTGAAATTGGAAAAAATCCCACAGAACAGACGAACCAATGGATTGTTGGTCAAACCAACGACCCATGAGAAGCAGTCGTGGGAAGATTGGCCTAGTAATAGTGGGTAGTGACGAGTGAAGTAACAACCCATTTTTTGATACAACGAGTCGTTACTGGGAGTCGTGGTGAGAATTGGTCCTCAGCTTAAGGGGAAATAACGAGTCATCCCATGACCCATCATGAGAAGTAGCGGGTCGTGGTCAGGTCGTGGGAAGTAACGGTTCATGGTCACCAGTCATGGGAAAGAATGCTTATAATTTCCAGTCTATAACGGAAGCTAACCACGACTCGTTGGAGGAAGTAACAAGTCGTGGTGAGGCTCGTGGGAAGGACTAGTACAGAACTTGAAGGAGGAAACAACGGACGATACAATGACCCGTCATTTGAAGCAACAACTTGTCCTATCGAGTCGTGGGAAGGAATCTAAAAGTGTGAAATGAGGCAGTGGATCCAACGACTCGATACCACGAGTTGTGGTATCATGTAACGACTCGTGGGATCGTCCATTGGTTCACCCAGTGCAGATTTTACAGGGATTTCATTAAGGGCATTTTCGGTATTTCTAAGTCCTAGGGTCCTAAACTATGTCATTTAAGGCTTGAAAATCAGTGTTTATTGAGGGTAAAACCTACCCTAGGCTTATTCATTTCATGCATGCAAAATTAAGGGATTGAAGAGGTTATCAAGCTTATTCTTCAAGGGTTTCTTCAAATTTTCCATTGGGCTTTCAAGGAGTGGTAAGATTTGATTTTCCCCAGGTATGTAGGGTTATGAATGGGTGAATCATTTCACACCCATGTTCAATCTCTTTCAATTCATGAAATTTCCTATCTAAATTCTATGGGGGTTTTACCCAATGCATGAAATTTTGATCTCTCTACATGGGCTTGATCTAATTGAGTTACTATTATTGAATTACAAATTATGGGCAAGTTTTATGTTGTATTTCATTAAAAATCATGTTTCAAGTTTTAAAAATTAAAATGGCCATTTATGAAAAGCTCATGAAAGTTAAGGTTTATGATGAATGTTCATGTATGATGTATTATTGATTATGAAAAGCACGTTTTCAAGTTATCCATGTTTATAATCATGTATTCCAATGAATTGAGTATTTTCAAGCATGGTAAAGTATTGGGCAATGCACACATGTTCAAGGATGATTTACGATTTAGGAAATGGATCTCATGATTTATCGATTTATGATGTTAGCCGACTAAAGGGACCTTGATTCTTGGATAATCATGTATTTAATGGGGATCAATGATGATAATGTTATTTGGACATGAATATCAATGAATGATGTTACTGATTTACATATGAACCTAATGTGCATGTTTTTGGGAGCAGTGTCTAGTAACGAGCAACTCGGCATTCAAAGGACAATGTCGGTGTCTCATAACTACGTGCCACCATAGGTTTATAATGATACAGTACACTGTTAATGATCCCCTCTTTCGTGATATCATATAATGCACATTCCTCGCCTGGCAAGCCAGGGGTAACTCTGCCCACTTGAGTGAGATAGTTGGGACATCATGTAAGGCTCTACCATGATGGTGTCGGTTATGACGAGTCCTCCCATTGTTTCGCATGTTTTATGCATTGTTATGTTTATGTATTTGGATCAACTGATGATTTAATGAAGATTCTCTTATGACTATGATAATGAATGGTTTATGAATGGTTTGAAACCTTGAGCCTTGTATTATCTTATGATATTTATGATAAATGCATGTTGTCCCTCTCTTATGATCATTTTTTAGCTTTTATATACTTTTAAATGTTCATTTTACTCACCTTGCATACTCGGTACATTCCACGTACTGACCGCATACTCTATGTTGTATCGTTTTATGATACATGCTCCGATCTTCAGATCCAACACCGACAGTAGTCCATCTCAAAGTTTAGCATCCAGCTTCTTGGTGAGTATTCATTCTACGAGGACCATATGTTTCAGATACTGATGTTCCTTTTAGTTTTCATTTTCCAGGTTAGTTGGGGATGTTGTCCCATCAACCCATCTAATACGATAGAGGCTTTCAGACTATATGTAGTACTCAATTGTTATATATTTAGTACGTACCACTTATCATGCTATGCTATGTTATGTTTATGCTTCCACTATATGTTATGTTATGTATTCCGCTTTAATGATTTGGAGTTAGATGAATGTTCATGGGTTGACTTGGAGTCTCTCGGGGCTCCTTGTCTAGTGTTACGATCCGGGTCTACGTTCGGGTCTTGACGGCTTCAATAGTGAGTCCTCATCTACTGAGTGTCGTAGTTTCATTCTCAGTTGTATTTATTGTTTTAGTTTCAAACATTAGAGTTAGCTGGGAGTTTGTCCCAGTAACTCATCAGTTTTTTTAGAAGACTTACAAACAGTATTTGTAGATTCAGCTTGGATTTTCATAGTTTTGTTCAGATTTTATTATTTATCGGTATTTTTTTTATTTATCTTCCGCTTTATTATTATTACTTTCAGTAGAACATTCTTAGTAGAATTATGCTTTACCATGGGTTTGTTTGGGGTCACTTGTGATCCTAAGTACCGTGTCACGTCTAGGGTGTGAATTCGGGTCATGAAAAATTTGGTATCAAAGCATCAGGTTTAGAGTGTCCTAGGATGTCGAAAAGTCATGTCATGTAGAGTCCTCTTCATGAGTGTGAAGAGCGCCACACTTATGAGGGGAAGGCTACAAGGTGTTTTTATGAGAATTCCCTTTCTTGAAGATTCTTATCATGCGTATAGTGTTGTTCTCTAAAATGTCCTCCTAACTCGTGTTCTACCCTTTTCAGCTAATTATGCCTCCCAAAAGAGGAAATAGGAGGAGGACCGGAAATGCTAACCATTTAGCCCCACCAGTCTAGCGGCCCCTCAGGACGATCAGGTGTCACATGCAGAATTCTGGGCTGCTATTCAGATGTTGACTCAAGTAATGACCAACCAGGTTAACCAGCAATTTTCCATGCCAGTAAATACTAATGGGTCTACAACTGCTGCCAGAGTCCAAAATTTTACTCGAATGAATCCCCCAGCATTTCACGGGTCTAAAGTAGATGAGGATTCGCAGGATTCCATTGATGAGATTCACAAGATCACCCAAATCATGTGTGTTACCTCTACAAAAAGTGCAGATCTGGCTGCCTATCAGTTAAAAGGGGTGGCTCAGATTTGGTGCAAACAGTGGAAGGAGGGAAAGAGGGTTGGTGCAAGTCCGGTGGAATGGGACGAGTTTGTGACTGCATTCCTGGACAGTCCTTTTTTTGGGAGTTAAAGGAAGCTAAGGCTGTTGAATTTATGAATTTGAGAAAAAACAACATGACCGTACAGGAGTATACATTAAAGTTCACTCAATTGTCAAGGTATGCTCTTGAAATGGTTGTTGAGCTGAGGGCTCGCTTGCTCAAGTTCTTGAATGGAGTCTTGGACTTGGTGGTCAAGGAGTGCAGAACCACGATGCTCATCAAAGACATAGAAATCTCCAGTCTCATCATCCATGCACAACAGATAATGGCGGAGAAATTGAAGGAGATAGAAAGGAAAAGCAAGAGGCCGAGGACAGGTCAATTTGAGTATTCCCAGCAGAGGTCAGGTGGTGGTAATCGGCCCCAGTAGTAGCAACAGTGCCCTCCAACACCTTTTTCAGCTAGTGCCCCGTCTTTCAGGCCCCGTAAGGATAAGAGAGGTGAGATATCAGGCTCCCAGTCCCAGAGCCATATCTCCAGTAGATACACTTTTCCAACATGTCCTAAGTGTGAGAAGAACCATCAGGGGAAGTGTCGCCTAGGCAAGGATGGTTGTTTTGGGTGTGGCTAGCTAGGTCACAGATTGAAGGATTACCCTTCTTCAAGAGATTGAGGGATTGCCTGTCTGCAGGACGGGGGAAGGCCCAGTCCACCACATCAGCAGCTCCACTAGGTCATCCAGCTCAGCAGGGTGCTACCTCAGGTACAGGTGGCGGTCAGCGCCAAAATCATTTTTATGCTTTATCCTCCCATCAGGACCTAGAGAACTCACCTGACGTAGTGATTGATATGTTACGTATCTTTCATATAGATGTGTATGCTTTACTAGATATAGGAGCCACACTTTCCTTCGAAAATCCTTACATTGCTGTCCAGTTTGATATAAGTCCAGAAATCCTCTTAGAGCCGTTTTCAGTCTCTACTTCGGTTGGTGAATCAGTTAGAGCTAGCCGGGTGTGTAGGGATTGTCCAATTACAGTGCTTCATAAAATCACCTCAGTTGATCTAGTGAGCTAGATATGGTAGATTTTGACCTTATTCTTGGCATGGATTGGTTTTTTCTTTCTATGCCTCAGTTTTCTATAGAACCAGAGTCATTAGATTTCAGTTTCTTAATGAACCAGTCCTAGAATGGAAGGGTAGTACATCGGCGCATAAGGGTTGGTTCATCTCATACCTTAAGGATAAAAAGATGATCCCTAAGGGGTACATCTATCACTTGGTTAGGGTCAAAGATTCTAGTTTCGAGGCCCCGCCACTTCAGCAAGTTCCAATTGTAAATGAGTTTCCTAAAGATTTCCTCGAAATTCCTCCCGAGCGGGAAATAGACTTCAGCACAGATCTTCTTCTAGATACCCAACCAATCTCTATTCCTCCTTATAGAATGGCTCCAGCTGAGCTTAAGTAGTTGAAGGAACAAGTGGAATATCTTCTAGATAAGGGCTTCATCAGACCTAGTATCTCTCCATGGGGTGCCCCAGTCCTATTCATGTGAAAGAAAGATGGTACACTCAGAATGTGCATCGACTATCGTCAACTGAACAAGGCCATAGTCAAGAACAGGTATCCTCCACCCAGGATTGATAAATTGCTCGACCAACATTAGGGAGCTAATTGTTTTTCCAAGATAGATCTCAGATTAGGATACCACCAGCTCAGGGTTAGAGAATGTGACATTTCGAAAATAGCCTTCAGAACTCGGTATCGTCACTATGAATTTGTAGTTCTGTCTTTTGGACTAACCAATGCTACTATTGCTTTTATGGACCTGATGAACAGGGTATTTAAGCCGTACCTAGACATGTTCGTTATTTTCTTTATAGACAATATTCTGGTTTACTCCAGAACGGAGGAGGAGTATGCAGACCATCTAAGGATAGTTTTGCAGACTCTCAAGGACCGCCAGTTTTTTGCCAAATTCATCAAGTGTGAATTCTTGCTGAAATCAGTTGCCTTCTTAGGCCATGTGGTCTCTAGAGAGGGTATTCAGGTGGATCCTCAAAAGATAGCGGTAGTTAAGGACTGGCCAAGACCCATCTCTCCATCAAACATTAGGAGTTTCTTAGGTCTGGACAGTTATTATAGACGATTTATTGAAGGGTTCTCCTCCATTGCCTCCCGTTTGATCAAACTAACTCAAAAGAAGGTGAAGTTTCAATAGTCTGATGCATGTGAGAAGAACTTTCAGGAGCTGAAGACTCGACTAACTACAACCCCGATTCTCACTCCGCTAAAAGGTTCAGATGGGTTTGTGATCTATTGTGATGCTTCCAGAGTTGGCCTTGGTTGTGTTCTGATGTAGCATGGTAAGGTAATAGCTTATGCCTCCAAACAGCTCAAGGTTCATGAGAAGAACTATCTGACTCATGATCTTAAACTGGCAGCGATGGTATTTTCCTTGAAGATTTGGAGGCATTATCCTTATGGAGTTCATGTGGATGTTTTTACTGATCACAAGAGTCTACAATATGTGTTCAGTAAAAAAGACCTGAATTTGCATTAGATAAGGTGGTTAGAGTTATTGAAAGATTACGACATGAGAGTATTATATCACTCGAGCAAGGTCAATGTAGTGGCTGATGCCCTCAGTAGGATGTCTATGGAAGGTGTTGCTCATGTCGAAGAGGTTAAAAGGGAACTGGCAAGGATATCCAAAAACTAGCTCGGTTAGGGGTCTAGTTGGTTGATTCAACAAAAGGGGAAGTTGTAGTCCAAAATGGGTCAAAATCCTCCCCGGTGGTGGAGGTTAAGTCAAAGTAGGATGAAGACCTGATTTTACTGAAGCTGAAGGAAACAGTCCTAAGGAAAGAGGTGGAAGCTTTCTCCAAAGGGGGAGATGGCGTGCTCCGTTATCAGGGCAAGTTGTGTGTTCCAAATATAGGTGACTTGAGGTAGTGGATATTAACAGAATCTCACAGCACCAGGTACTCAATCTACCCAGGTGCCACTAAGATGTACCGTGATCTACGCGAAGTCTACTGGTGGAATGACATTAAGAAGGACATTGTAGAATTTATGGCTAAGTGTTCAAATTGCCAACAGGTCAAGGTTGAACATCAGAGGCTAGGAGATATGACTCAGGATATTAGCATTTCTAATTGGAAGTAGGAAGAAGTGAACATGGACTTCATTATAGATCTACCCCATACGCGCCGACAGCATGACTCAATTTGGGCGGTTGTAGATCGGATGACAAGTTAACACATTTCCTACCAGTTATGACCACAGACTCAACAGAGGATTATGCTAGGCTGTACATCCGGGAGTTAGTCAGACTGCATGGAGTTCCCTTGTCCATCATTTTAGATAGGGGTATTCAGTTCACCTCGCACTTCCGGAAGTCATTTCAGAAAAGAATTAGTACTCAGGTCAAGCTCAGCGCAACCTTTCACCCACAGATAGATGGCTAGGATGAGTGGACTATTCTAACTCTGGAGGATATGTTGAGGGCTTGCGTGATCAATTTCAAGGGCAGTTGGGATGATCACCTACCTCTCGTCGAGTTTGCATACAACAATAGCTACCACTCTAGCATTTAGATGGCCCCGTTTGAGGCATTATATGGTAGGAGGTGTAGATCTTCTATATGATGGTTTGATATTGGTGAATCTACCTTTATATGACTCGATTCAGTACATGAGGCCAAGCAGAAGGTTCAACTTATTAGGGAACGACTAAAAACCGCTCAAAGACGATAGAAATTGTATGCAGATGTAAGGAGAAGGGAGTTAGAGTTTGTTGTGGATGATTGGGTTTATCTAAAAATTTCACCCATGAAAGAGGTGATGAGGTTCTGTAAGAAAGTAAAGCTTAGTCCCAGATATGTTGGCCCTTACAAAATCTTGAGACGCATTGGCAATGTGGCTTATGAGCTAGAGTGGCCTGTGGAATTAGCATTGATGCATGTAGTCTTCCATGTGTCATTGCTGAAGAAATGCATTGGTGACCTAATCTTAGTTGTTCCTTTAGTGAACGTTGGTGTAAAGGATAGCCTCTCTTATGAAGAAGTTCCAGTTCAGATCCTAGATCGTCAGGTTCGTAAGCTAAGGAACAAAGAGGTCGCTTCAGTAAAGGTTTTATGGAGAAACTAGTTAGTTGAGGAAGTTACATGGGAAGCAGAAGCGGACATAATGACTAAATACTCTCACCTATTCTCTTCTAGCTTAGTTTCAACATCAGGTACTAAATTCCTCCTCAGTACTCTATACAGTTCCTTACCTTTCAGCTCTATTCATGTTTTAAGGTGCAGTCTAGTAGCAAAACTTAGTCTATATATCTATCTCAGTTCGGAGTCATTCACTCCTTCAGGAATCAGTTATTAGTTTTCAGTTGTGGGATTGCAGCTCATTCCCTATTTTTTCAGCTTACTTGGTCTTCATTTGAGGACGAATATTCCCAAAGAGGAGACATAATACCCCAAAAGTTTTCTTAAATCAGACCCCAGAGTTAGAATGGAATTCAGAAAGGAACCAACAAAAAGTGTCATAGATGACTCATGGGACGAGTTGTCATTTGGTTTGACAGGTTGTTAGGTCGCCCCTTGTAATGCCCTGAAAACTCAAGGACTAGATCCGAGACTTAAATCAGAAAATCTGGAAAAAATCTACAGAAATTTATCACAGAACGAATCAGCTAACGAGTCGTTATGTGACCTAACGACTCGTTAGGTCAGTTGTGAGAAGGAGGATGGAGAAATGGTAAGGGAGAAGTAGTGAACCTAACGGAAGACCTCACGAGTCATGGTCAGGTCCCACGACCTGTTAAGTCGTTGTCAGGAAATTAAGATTCGAGGTAGTGAGGTTAACGGATGGTGACCACGACTCGTGGTCACTAGTGACGAGTCATGATGTTCCCTTTTACCAGCCCCGGATAATTATTGTCTAGTGTACTTGACGAGCGACACCACGAGTCATGGCCAGTGATAATGAGTCATTATGTCCCTTGTGAGGACTTCAGTGATTTTCAGGCAGTAGACCTAACAAGAGGTCCCAATAAGTCGTGGTCAAACAGTTCCTCCCCTTATTTCCACATTCATTCTCAGAAAAATATCGACAAGTCTTTCAAGAACTATCAGAGAAAGGTCCGGGGTTTCTCATTCATCTCAGAAATTCAAGCTTACTCCTCAGGGGAATTTCTTATCCACGTATGTGGGAATTTAACAAGGGAATTGTCCATCCCTTGTGTC
>JACEIK010011146.1:4119-16469 GCA_018107945.1 Datura stramonium
GATATTGAAAAGAATTTATTAGTATTAGACACATATCATATGAGTAATTGAGTAAGCTTAAATATAAGGTATAAAATTTTTGAATTTTCGAATATCCAAAATGTCATAATACTAAATCCGATATCCAATCTAAATTTTCAAAATGAAATCTGAAATCCAATCCACAATTCAAAAATCCAACCCAAAAATTCAAAAAAATTCAATTTTCGATTTGATTTTTGGATTGACCCAAACTATGCCCACCCCTAGTATCACAAGAGTATGAATTTTCATAAAATAACTCAATGGGCACTATTAGACAATAATCATCATGCAATGATAAAAGTGATATGAATACGTTTGCACAAATACAAAACACAAGGTAATCAATCAACCATACAATCAAAGATCATCAAGTCACATTTAAGTATCACGTAGTGCATAAATCTCAGTAAATCAATCACATCACAAGCATTTAATAGCATCAATAATATTAATTTTGTGTATATTTACCTATATTATATATTTATTTTTTTATTGTATTTTTCATTCCAAGAATGAAATTTATTTCACCAAATATTTCATCTCAAACTAGTGACTCGACATATTTTTTATGTTTTCTTTGATAACACCCATGTTAAAGCTAAATGTCATCAAATAACACATTAATATGTTATTTATTCCAAGACTAAAAATGCACTTGTCAAAGATGCATGAATCACATTTTTCACGATGAATGTTTTTATCATTTCATCAACCCCTACTATTTCGAAGATCTAAATACCAATTTATATTCATAAAAAGTAGTATCATTTTATTCATGAAAAATATAAGGTAAAAAGATTTTTTTAACTTTCCTCCACTAGAGTTGAGCCCCAAAAAAATATACTTTACTCTTCCACCCTTGAAGAGATATAGTGTTCATTGAAGTAGAATAATGTTGGGATCTCCTATCTTGATATCTACAACTTCTCAAACCGTAAAAAAAAAAAATTGAATCTCCTTCAAATTATTGAACTCCTTAAAGTTATTGGTAAAAATACCACAAATTATGGTTGAAAATAAAATTAACAAAAATGAGTAAATAATATTCAGGATGAGATGCGAATATCTTATTCTCTTTAACGAGATTCAAGCCCATTGTGGTATAATCTTCAATGATTAGCAATATAACTCTTGACTTGTCCCCTTCAGGATACAACAACCTAACAACATCGTATAACTCAAAAAACTATGGATAAGTTGAAGAGTCCAAAGCTCCACTAAAAGAACACTTCCTTCAGTATAACATTACTCTCTTTTGTATAGTGATTTAGTTTAAGATTTAGAATATTTTTCTTTGTTTCAACTCTCTCTTTCACTAGTACTACAATATTTTTTCACACTTCTCATAATTCTCATACACTATATAATAATTCTCCTACAACAATTCATGGAAGAAACACCTTTATATATAGGTGTAAGAATTCTTTAAGTAACAAAATAGTGGATTAACAATATTGTAAAATAATGGTTGCTGGTGGGTAATTAGTGGTAGATTATGACAATTGCGTTTACATGATTTACACCTAAAAATAATGACCACTTTCTTGTCAATTTATATCCAGTAACATTAAAAAGATAATGTACATTAATGTTACAATGCACATCCTCCAACACACTAGGTTAAGTGATCAAGTGACCACTTTCATGTTCCAATGGAATAAAATAATAAGTTTTTTGCACCTTTTTAAGACCTATAAACTTTGGTTCACACAATTATACATACGGTAAAGTTTTTTTCCAAATCACCAAGGGGCAGGGGGTCGTGTGTAAGCAGCAAGATTAGGCCAGATAGAAGAAGGGAGAAGTTTTGGTGCGATTGAGTATGTTCTCTAACTTGATGAAGTCTTCACAAGGACTGCTTATGAATTTCCAGGAGCTAGCACCATAAGGATTATAAGATATTTTATTTGCACAAATATCTACATGATTCGACTTGAAACCAGTAGGTTTAGTTAAACTTACTAAACTCAGTCTAAATGTATCATCTATGAAGCTCTGGCTAAGACATTTCCTTGTCGGTCGATAATATAATCAATTTTTTGATGCCGCAATCTAAGAAGCAACTGCTAAGACAATTTACCTATTGGATGAGAAGTAACATATTTTACAATATTAGGAAAGGGAGACACTATCCATTCTGATCTTTGAAATCAACGACCTATAGATTAAGAAGATTGTGAAATAGAAATCTACATGTTTATTGAATTACTTTAAACATATCTAGTTTTATGAAACTACAATTCAATCATATGTAAATAATTTAACGTAACTCTCTGTTTTTCTACTAATACTCTAACAAAGTTATGTATTTTATTTCCTTCTAATGACATCAAATATCTGTATTTGAAATCACAACTTTCTATGCAATGCAGAAGTGGCTATAGTTAACAGCCAATGCAATCTTCCGTAACTAATATACGAAAAAAGTAAGAAACATTTACATGTATGCATTTTCATTTTTTAAATTTATTTGCATAAATATTTACATGATTCGAGTACTAGTAGGTTTAATTGAACTTACTAAACTCAGTCCAGCTGTAACATCTATTTATGCGGCTAGCATTAATATATATCCAATTACACTTGTATTCAAATCCATGATATTTCCTCAGTTATACTTTAAAGGAACAATTTATGAAGAACTGATCATTATTAAAATATCTTTCCGCAATGTAGATCCCTGTAAATTTGCACGATTTTCTTGTCAGTCGATAATATGATCTATTTTTTCTTACACCAATCTAAGAAGTAATCCCTAAGATAATTTACCTGTTGGATGAGAAGCAACATATTTTACAAAATTAAGAGAGGATGACACTGTCCATTCTAATATTTTAGAATCAACAACCTCATGTAAGGTTGTTGATTAATAATGTACTAATTAACATGCAAGGTTTTAGCACAATTAACTCTCATATGGCAAATGTTAATTCTTCTTATTCCTGTTTTCTTAACTTGGAGCAACAACAATAAATAAATTAGTGTGCAAGTGTTTATGCTGAGATTTAGCACATGCCAACTGATCCTATGAAAAGTATTTAGTAATAAGCAGAAAATGTAAGAAGTGAAATATTGGATGGTACACAACATCAAGAAAGTGAGCCATTACCAGCACACAAGACGGAGAACTTCTCTTTAACGAATGTAATTAGAACACTCTCTTTGTAGATATAGAGATAGTATTATGTTAGTTCGCATCAAAAATATAAAAGATACAACTGCTAAAGAAGATTGTGAAATAGAGAAATATACAAGTCCATCAAATTACTTTAATCTATCTTCTTCTTTTTTTTAATGGAACTACGATTCAATGATATATAAATAATTAGCATAACTCTCTGTTTCTCTACTAAAACTCTAACTAATTTTTTTTAAATTTCCTTTTAATACAGTCAAATCTCTGTATTTACAATTCCAACTTTTTTGTACAATGAAAAAGTGGCTCTTATTAACAACCAATGCAATCTGCCATAATTAATATACAAAAATTTACTTCACTTGGCTCAAGTCATTTTTTAGTTACTATCAAGTTGAATCAACGGAGAAGTCACTAACTGCTCAAGGATTAGATGGGGGAAATAATATAAATAGAAAAAGCATTTATCATTTAACAAATTGATAACTTCATGTTGGTGCTATAAAATGTTTGTTTCAACTTAGGCAAGAAAATAACATTTCATAGCCCCTCTTGGGATTTGTTACCATCCAGAGATGAGATAGTTTTGAAATTCCTCATTGACATTATATCCATTTGAGTGTAGCAGCATCACATGTCTAAATTTTAATCTATGTGTAGTCTTCACTTGCCCAACTTCTAATTTCTAGTCCAAGTTAGCTACTTTTGCATCTTTTGAACATCTTTTAATTTCTTGGGATTCTTTTACCTTTAAGTCTCATTTTTACCAAAAATCAAGAAAAATAAAAAATATTCACCCAAAGACATAAAAAGTAGTAGTATATGTGAAGGATAATTTATAAGGTATTTAGCGTAAAACTCTCTTTATAAATGTACAAGAGATTCACCAAAAAATGGTACTTTCATTTATACACATCTTTTACTATCAGTTTATTTAATAGAAAATTATATAGAAAGTCCATAAAATGTGGGATTGATAACTATTTGAGAATAAGGTAGGCTGCCTGCTACAAAAAATGCAAATTAAAAGGGGTAATTTGCTTAAGATGAAAAAAAAAGAATGTAGAGATGATAAAATATCATAATTGCATGTGCATATAATTCATAACATCTTATGTCACACTAGACCTAACATGAAAGAGATAGCTTGAACTTGTGTTATGTCCAAGAGATGGTACTATTACTGGACTTCGAGACCTAATATGGAATTAAATCAATCCTATAAGCCCATATTGAACAGAACTCATTACCTCCTGAAGAATTCAATGTTAGATACCTTGATCATGATCCATAATTAGCTTCTCATATGAATGGATGATTGTGTTGGTGGTTAAAAATAGTAAGCATTAAATACCTTTTGTCTGCACATGTAAAAATAATCAGGACATCCGCATAAGCAAAGTATTAAGTGGTAAGGAGTGTCTACGCATGTAAAAGAACTTAAAATATTGCAACCAATACTTCTTGGGATAGAAATCCTGCTTTACACACGCAGATAGGGGAGAGAGAGAGAGAGAGAAGGAGATAAATGATCTTTCTATCCTAGGCCCCTTAAGGAATGAAAAAGTCTGTAAGAATTTCCATTGTGCAAATTAACCTCATAATGCTTCTAAGTCAATATGAGGTTCTGATAAATACCAAGCACTTATTATCAAGCTTACAATGGTAGATATTTGGTTCACGAGCCCATTGCTTCTCCTGTCATTATCCTAGTAGATATTGTATTCGAGGTGAAGTCAACACTCATGAATCTAAATGATATTAGAGGTAACTTTTATCCGTTTTGCTACTTAGCTGATTTCATTGCGCGGTATGTTTTTCTTGGAACTTGTTCTTTGATTGTTTGAGTATGTTGCTTCCTTGGCATCCTTATAATCCATTAGTTTTAAATGTTAAAAGCATAATAGTATAACAAATTAGAAATTTTTATTGTATTTTTCTTTTATTTTCTTGATTTTGTTGTAATATTAAAATCCTACTAGCTGATTTTTGCATGCCAAAATTGATTCCACGATTGGATTTAGATATGATTAGGCTTAATGTTTTATTTATGGAATTTGGAGACAAGTTTAGTTTTTAGATTCATGTTACCTTTCATATTAAACTTATAATAGAAATTAGCATGCCTTAAGTATTTTATTTCATTGTTAGATACTATGCTTTTTGTTTTTCTGTAGCATATCTGAAAATCTTAATATGCGACCTGTTGTTTCATTCCTACAAGATATGTTCCGATTTTCACAGAAATTATATTTTAGAACTTAACGCTTAAGAATCTGCATGACTTTGTTTGAATTCAATTATCTTCTCTGTGTTACCATCTTGTCTATTAAAGGATCTGGAGTCTCAATACTCAATAATTCCTTATTTGCTTCAGAACCCTTTTATTATGTATTGGATTAGATTAATTATGTGATTAGTCAGCTATCTAAATCATATGAAAATGCTTGGATTAGTATTTCATACAATATGGAATCATATGGGACATTCAATCAACTTTGAACTAAAAGTAAAATAGCTTGAATACAAGGTAAAATTCATCAAGAAAAAATAAGTTCATCCAAATTTTGAAGATACAAAGGTGTGACATCAACGCTATTGACCTATTTAGATTACTTTGTGAAGAATTTCTCCATTAGTTTCCCCAGTTTGAGTTGAATTTCTTCTCAAATGCAATTGCCTTATTCAAGTGTTTGTGTCTACTATCTTCATGAACTCCTATCAGATTTTCCTCTCTTCCACAAAATCTACCATTTATTTGTCCTGAAGTTTGATAAATTTTGCAACTTTCTTTGTCCAGACTCGATTATTCTCAACAGTTGAGGAAACATTTGTAAAAGATTGTTTGTTCATCTCCCACTACTCCCATTGTATTAAGTCCTCCTCAATATGAGCTGTTGATTATCCACCGACATCTGCATCACTAAATTCCATGTAATTTCTTCATATAACTTCATCTTGAATGTCAACCCTTATTTTCTATGTGAATAGTTGTTGAAGTTGTCCATGTAACCATAAAACCTACATTTCCTCAAGATAAATGCGAATTGGATTGCATTCCCACAAATCTCTACCTCTTCCTTTTATTGGAAATTACTAAAGGAGAAGCAGAGCCTCCATGTATCCGACCACAGTGGTCCCAAAAATTCAATAGATTGATGCCATAATGGCATCATGGACCATATGAATGTTGAACAACCTTGGAAGCAATGTAAGGGATAAAATAGTTGTTCTTCCCCTAATTCCCCATTTACATCCACTTGTCATTATCATATTTATCAAGCATCATGTTCATGATAATTACCATCAGGGGCCACGTGTCACGCTCCGAGACTACACCTTGGACATAACACGGTATTGAAGTCACAAGTGAACCCAAGTCAACCCCTAGTCTATCACACACACACACACACACACACACACACACACATATATATATATTGGAAGCTTTGAATTAACAACGTAAAAGACATTTAGAAAATGAAACTAAGAGAAAACATCAATTTTACAAAATCTGAAATCTGAATGTACTCTATGTCTGAAAGCCTTCTAACTGATGAGTTGCTGGGACAAGCCCCCAGCTAACTATAAGTATAAATAAAAATGTAAGAGAATGAAATAAGGCCCTCGAATGATGAGGGCTCACACTTCAACTGCAACTGAGGAGGATCTGAAACGTGGCTGCTAATGTTGATGAATCTGGGAACCGGCAGCTATATCATGAAATGATATAGCATAAAAGTATGTGTCAGTACTTTGAATGTACTGAGTAAGCAGGAGGAAACATAAATAAAGTACAAAGTCTGAACTGAAATGACATGTAATGACCAACAAGCAAACTGATCTGAGCTACTGATATATATATTGGAATGGTCAAGATGACCCTGTCAGGTGGTCAAAGACATGCCCTAAGTCTGAAAATTCTGAGTTTGCGATACTATACTAAGCTGAGATAACTGATAGAACTAGAACTGAATTGAACTGCTTACTCTGAACTAGACTGAACTGACTAGTGGGAGAGTCTCTAAATGACATATAACCACATGAGCTAGACATGGAGTCCGATGTATACACCCCACCGGTAGGACCCAATATACCTTTCCAAAGTATAAAGGCATGAATTGGGTGATAACAAAAGTCTGGGGCCAATCAGGCCAAGTAATATTGTAACCTATGCTGGCAATGTAGTTCCGGGAACCTGAGTGCACTGGAACCCCGGCCCGCTCGGTGCGAAGTCCTACTCCCACTGGAAACCTATACTGAACTGCTAAGCAGATAACTCGAAACTGGGGCCCAAGACTAGTCAGGGACATATAACTGAAAGTACCCTGAGAGTTGAGAGTCTTATCAAACCAGATTCTAAAACTGGGTTCTAGACTGGTCAGAGCTGCTTATCTGGAAGCGTTGTAACCATCTAAGAACAATCTGTAAACTGAACTGGGGTCCTGGGGCTGGTCAGAGCTATATAGCTAAAATGTCATGACCGCCTAATGGACCAATAAACTGGATTCTGAGTCTGATTCTGATAACTAGGGGACACAAGGGAAGTACAATTCCCTTATTGAATTCCCACATACCTGGCTGAAGTTCCCCGAAGAAGAAGACTTGAACTGCTGCGATGAGGGAAAACCTTAAGCCTGCTAGAGAGTTTCTTGAGAGGAGTTTCGATAAATTTTCTGAGTGTAAACGTGAGAATGAGGGGAGGAACCATCCAAACCCTCTAATAAGTCTGAATTTACGTTCAAAACGATGTAGTTTAGAGCTTAGGAGAATAGAAAATTACTAAATAATCCTTAGAAAATCGCTGGGAAAAATTGTCAGGTGACCCTAACGGGTGACCTAATGGGTCGTGGTGGCTGACCACGACTAGTGGCCGCTCCTGTCAGGCACACTGCCTAGGCTCCCCAGTAGGTCACCACGAGGGACCTGACCACGACTCGTGGTCACCATTCGTGGGCCACACTGTCACACTTCTAAAGATTAAATGCTAAGCTTGGTAACGGGACACCTAACGAGTCATTACTACTGACGACAATTCATTGTGACACTCGTTAGGTGCACTGTCTAAAAACACATTAGGGCTGGTAACGAAGGATATAATGAGTCATTACTAGGGACCACGACTCGTTGCCCTCACCCTTCAAGTACACTGCTTCACTGATAATCTCCTCAACCCAGACCTGACCACGAGTGACTCGATGGGTCGTGGTTAGTGACCATGACTCGTGAAGTCCCTCGTTGGGTACACTGCCTCCCTTCTCAAAAACCTCAAACCTCCTTCTCACGGCTCACCTAATGAGTCGTGAGGTCACTTAACGACTCATTAGGTGGATCGTCTTGTAGCTTTTCTACAGCTTTTCCAGATTTCTGGATTTAAGTACTGAAATTAGATTTTTTGAGTTTCCGGAGCATTACACCACCCTACTTCCTTATATTTGAATTCGATGCCATCCCATCTTCCATAGACCTCACCTTGAGGTACAATAGAAGATCCCCTCAAACGCAACTCCTCATCTAAAAGTTGAGTGAGCTTTAGGTGTAATTTGATCATTGATCCACCTTTTATTTTTATTCGAGACACCAATGAGCGCAACCTGGTAAACCACATAAATGACCCTGGACAACCTTTGCACGCATGATAGTGCCGCTATTTCTCAGAATTATAAATCTCAGTAACAGTCAAACCGTTGAGACATTCAAAAAGTTTCTTGAATCAATGACTTTTCTTGCACGTCTTATAACTTATTTCATTAACCTCTAAGTGATAATCAAAGTCGTCATCAAACAAAATCCAATTCATTATCAAATTGGATTTTCCTAATGATGATAATGATAAATATGACTTTTAGAGTGATGACAACTTTGATGACCACTCATTGTCACGCCCCGAGTCTACACCCTGGACGTAACACGGTACTTGAAGCCACAAGTGACCCCAAGTCAACCCCTGATCTATCATTCACTAGCATTCTGAGTAAACATGCACAACGGAACTTTGAAATAATATCATAAACATTTATGAAAGACAATTCTAAAAACATAAAGTTCAAAATATTTGAATAGTATTGATAAATCTGAAAGAAAATCATGTTTGTCTTAAAGCCATCTAACTGAGGAGTTGCTGGGACAAGCCCCCCCAGCTAACTTTAAGTCTAACTAAAACTAATAAATGACTGAAAGAAAGAAATAATGCCCTCGGATGATGAGGAATCACACTTCACAGCTGAAGTGGAGAATTTGAACTGCGTTGACTAGCTGTGCTGAGTTTGAGAACCTGCAGCTGTATCATGAAACGATACAGCATAAAAGTATGCGTCAGTACTTTGAATGTACTGAATATGTGAGAGGAATATACTGATAGATGTAAGTGACTAAACTGGAAAGACATGCAATGACCAACTAATTATCTGAACAGAAATAATCTGAAGTAACTGAGATGATCAAATGACCCTGTCTGGTGGTCAAAGATATGCCCTAAATCTAAAAGTTCTGAGTCTGAGATACTATACTGAACTGAGTTAAACTGATAGGTCTGAAACTGAACTGAGATTCTTATTCTGAAACTGGACTGTACTAACTAGTGGGAGAGTCTCTAACCAACATATAACCACGTGAGCTAGATGTGGAGTCCGATGTATACACCCCATCGGTAGGACCCAATATACCTTACCAGGGTATAAACGCATGAACTGGGTGATCACAAAAGTCTGGGGACAATCAGGCACAATAATACTGTAACCTATGCTAGCAACGTAGTTCTGGGAACATGGGTGCGCTAGATCCCTAGTCCGCTTGGTGTTCAGTCCTACTCCCACTGGAAACCTATACTGGACTGCTAAGCTGATAGCTCGAAACTGGGGTCGAAGACTAGTCAGGTACATATAACTGCAAGTACCCTGAAGGTCTTAGTGAACCAGATTCTGAAACTGAGTTCTAGACTGGTCAGAGCTGCTTATCTAGAAGCGTTGTAATGTCTAAGAACAAACTGAAATCTGAACTGGGGTCCTGGGGCAAGTCAGAGCTATATATCTGAAATGTCATGACTACCTAGTGGACCAATAACTGAATTATGATTCTGATATCTAGGAGGTACTACTGGCACCTCGAGAAATTCTATAGTCAAACTGATCAGCTGGCATTATTCTGGCCAACTCGGAGGTTGCTAAAATCTGACTGAGACTAGACTGATGTTTCTGACTAGCACTGAGTATTCTAGTACTTTGACTGAAGCTAAACTAACAATTCTGATAAAATACAAAGTATATAGGCTTTCTGACTGAATCTGAATATCATACCAGTAACTGAGTTTTTAACACATACAAGCATTATAGAAACCCCTAACTATGAAAGATGCAAACAATTTTGAAGAATTCAAAGCTTAAGCAGAATTCTAATTTCGCACTTTTTTCAAAAGTTAGGGCTAAATTTATAAATTGATGGAACAGGAATCATTTTGATTATAAGCTAGTGGAAATTAGCTACAACGAACATAAATTAGAGTTCCACATGAATTATTCAAGGTTGACAACAATATCTTCACTTTCGATAAACTCAGGGATAGAACTAATAGTGAACAGGGAAAGAGTTTTAGGGGACACAAGGGGAGAACAATTCCATTGTTGAATTCCCACATACCTGTAGAAGAAACTCTGGTGAAAATCTCTGAGAAAAACTGATAGGATTGTCATTTTTCCTAGCTTCTGTTATGTGCTTCTAGAGAAATTCTACACTCTGTTCTTGAGAATGAGACAAGAAATATGGGGAGAAACCATTGGTTGCCCCTTCTAAAACCCCTGAATGAAACCCAAATGATGTAGTTTAGGGACTAGGTAGGTGGAATTTTATAAAAATAACCCTAGAATTTAAATCTGAAATCTGGCCGATAGAAACCAACGGGCCTCAGAACGGGTCGTTGGTAGAAACGATAGCCCATTGAATCTGGCTGTGGTTTCTGGGTTCAGAAACTAGGTTCACAAGGGTGAACCACGGTTAGGTACAATGGTCCATTGGAAGTAACAACGGGCGGTTGATACCTCCCATTGGAACTGGTAAGAAAACAAGGCATGGGGGCAACGGATGATAACAACGACTCGTTGGTAGAACCAATGGGCCGTTGTATCCCCTCATGGTTCACACTTCTGGGTCCCGAAAGCATATGACGGGTGGTCACAACGGCTCGTTGGAGGCTACCACAGGCCATTGTTTCCTCCCGTTGTCTTATGGAAGGATCCGGTAGATCTCAGAATTTGGGACTCAATGAACGACAGGACGGCCCGTTGTTAGAATCAACGGGTTATCCTATAACTCATTGTTTCACCTCGAATAAAGATTGCTCCTAACCACGACCACTTACAACTGTCCGTTGGTTCCACCAACGATCCGTTGTGGGGGTCGTTTGAGACAGAAAATTTTCTGATTTTCTGTGGGTTTTTTTTATGCAACGTCTGAATTTGGCCTAGGAAAGTTTCGAGGTGTTACACTCATATGTGAATGAATGAGTTATGAGGAATCCAAGAACAGACGATGGTTCAAGAAACACTTTGAAGGTCTCGACTAATTGAGTGTACCTCAGACTAATAATGTTAAACAATAGTGGCATTGTCGATCCTGCAAAGCTTGTCCAGGTGCAATTGTTTGGTTTATAGGGTTGCGCTCATTGGTTTACCGAACAAAATTGAAAGGTGGATAAATAATTAATTTACACATAGAGCTCACTCAACTTTTGTAGGAGGGGTTGTGTCAGAGGGGAGCTTTTGGTTTACCTCAAGGTGAGGTGTATGGAAGAGGGGATAGCATCAAATTATAAGATAAGAAAGTACCGTGACCCCTAATGGTAATTATCATGAACACGATGCTTGATGAAGATGATAATGATAAGTGGATTTGAATGGGAAATCAAAGGATGCATGACTAGTTTATCCTTTATATTTCTTCCAAGTATGTTTGACATTCATCTATCCAAGAGGTCATCGTGGCATAGGTGTATCGAATTTTGAGGTCATTGTCATGGATAACGGAAACTCTGCTTCTCTGAGAGAAGTTTTCTTTAAAAAAAAAGAGATAGAGATATGTGGGGATGCAATCCCTTTCGTTTTTATCTTAGGGAAAACACAAGCTTTATGGTTACATGATAGAAATAATGACATGAACAACTTCTACAAGAATTCACATGAGAAATCAAGTTTAATAT
>JACEIK010011147.1:0-15174 GCA_018107945.1 Datura stramonium
GGTTTCACCCCGTAGTCCAGTCCCTGTGGGTTCGACATTCCGGTTCTTAAAAAAGAGCCACTATATTACTTGCACGACCCGTACACTTGCGGGTTCATCACCCTTCCCTTGTGCCCCAATAACCCTTTTGTAATTTCCTTATCAGTTCTAGCCCTAAATCAGATATAGGGTAAATTTTCAGTCAAACTCCAAATTTCGTGTGGATTGTAGTTCTTATGAATTCTTGCTAGGTTTCCACTATTCACTAAACATATTGTTAGTCTCTTCATGAAATGTGTTGTAACGCTAGTTCTATAAATGTAGTAAAATGGATCTTTCATAGTTGACTAGACGTTATTGTTGCTTGACTTTGTTAGTTCTTGAATCTCCATGTTAGTACCATCATGTGAGTTCGCAGTCTAGTTTGCATGCTAGTCGAGTCTCAGTCAGAAATTAGCATTTTCAGTATCTTTCAGTAAGTCAGCTAACCAGTTTGACAATAGTAAGATCTTAAGGAGTTCAGTTCAGTAATTCTCCCTAGTTTCAGTTATCAGTTGGTTCTTTAGATGGTTATAACGCTTCTAGATAAGAAACTCTGACTAGTCTTAGAGCACCAGTTTTTAGTTATCCGGTCCTACATACTCTCAAGTTACTTCCAGATAAGTATTCCTCACTTAGTCCAGGACCCCAGCTTTGAAATATAAGTTTAGTAGTCAAGTTAGGACTATCTAGTGGGATTAGTACTTAGCATTGAGAAGATCAGGGTTCCAGCGCACCCAAGTTCCTAGAACTACATTGCTATATAGGTTATTGGCCCAACGGGCCCCAGACTTTTGATCACCCAGCTCAGCCACTATACCCCGAAGAGGAATAGTGGGCTTTCTCTCATAGGGTGTATACATTGGACTCCACGTATATCTCACGTGTTTATATGTCGGTTATAAACTCTCCCACTTGTCGGTACAATTTCAGTTCAGTTTCAGTTCTTGGACATGTTTATGACCGTCAGTCAGGGTCATTATTGACCATATCAGTTATAGCTTAGGTTTTATCTATATTGAGTATCAATTGGTGATTTCATGTTATTTCAGTTTAGTTGCTTATTTTCCATGCTTATTGCATATCTCACTTACTTAGTACATTCAAAGTACTGATGTATACTTTCTATGTTGTATCATATAATGATATAGGCACAGGTTCTTAGTCTCAACATCATCAATAGTTTCCCTTCGACGATATCAATAGCAGTGTCATTTGGTGAGTCCTCATCTTCCGAGGATGATGGTTATTTGTTCAGTTAGTTCTTTATTCAATTAGATTTTAGAGTTAGCTGGGGGCTTGTCCCAGTAACTCGTCAGTTTATAGTTGTCTTTCAGAAACAGATGTTCAGTATTCAATATAGTTATGTTTACTATTTACAAAATAGTTTTATTTGGATATTTATTTTTTCCTAGCTTCCACGTATGCTTACTTAGTTACCAGTATGATGATAGACCGCAGGTTCGCTTTGGGTCATTTATGAATTTAAGTACAGTGTCCCGTCCAGGGGCAGACTCAGGTCGTGATAGATGATGACCCAGCTCGAATTGATGATAAAACATATTATGGGTACCTTGTCTAAGAATGTTAATGTTGTGTCTACTCAAGGTACTATGAAATATGAGAATAAATCTTCACCGCCAGACGACATGTTTGAGGCAACACTGTGACAAAATCCATATTGATCTCTTCCCACTTCCAAGTAGGGATACTGATTCCTTGTAGCCGAGGTATGAGAAAGAGTGCCAATTAATGGCAAATAAAATGGAGGTTTGTCAATCAAGGTACCAAGGTGCAAATCAAGGCCCTTGGAACCCACGGAAAGAGAATTAAGGCTGGATAAACTGCGACAACCAAGGTTGGGTTGACAGAAATGATAGATGGGGTAATCGTGATCAAACTCGTGATGGGGAACGTTATCACCGAAGCTCAAACCCATATGTTCCCCCTCCAAAGGCTGAAAATCCTCAATTGCAACCTAGTGTGAGTGATGTGGAAATTCAATGATTTAACAGATGCTGACTAGAGTGCTCAAAAGGGTGGAATCGATGGATAACATGGTGAATGAGCTAAAAGGGGAGGTGTCTAATCTCGCCCAAACGGTGAGTTCACATTCAACTTTAATCAAGAACTTAGAAATTCAAATGGATCACTTGTCCATGCAAATGAACCCTAGAATGAAAGGTACTCTTCCTAGTGACACTATACCTAATCCCAAGAAGGACAATCATTACATGGCTATCATCACAAGGAGTTGCAAGGTGTTGGCTGATGGGAGCATTAAGCCCAAAAATGTTGTTAACCCCAAAACACAAAGTGATACGAATGATGAGGTTCCAAAAGCACCAAATGTTGCTGATGATACTGAAGAACTTGATGAAGGGGAAGTTGATGCTAATCCCGAGAAGGCTGTTGAGGAGGAAATAAGCAAAGAGGCTTTAACAGATATGGGCCAAAAGCCTAGGATTCTACCTCTTTATCCTTAAAGGTTAGAAAATAAGAAGGAGGACAATTAGTTTCAAAAATTCATTGAGATGTTAAGAAAATTTTCCATAAATATACCTTTTGGTGGATGCATTGCTCTAAATGCCGGGCTATGCGAAACTCAAGAAAGAATTTTTGGAAAAAAAAAGAAGGTGGTTGATGCTGGTGTGGGGAAAATAAAACACCATTAAGAGAAATGATGGCGAGCAATCTTGCTCCCAAAAGAGAGGATCCTTGAGCTTTCACTATCCCCTGCACCATTGGGCTATGCGTTTTAAAAAAGTCCTTGTGTGACCTTGGCACGAGCATTAACTTGATTCCCCTTGTCATTTTCAAGAAACTAGGTGTGGGAAATACAATGCCTATTACTATGAGGCTCTTGATGGAGGACAGTTCTACCAAGAAACCCGTGGGAGTGCTAGAAGATGTTTTGGTCCGAGTGGACAAGTTCATCTTTCCAGCCGACTTTGTGGTATTGGATTATGAAATGGATGTTTAGATGCCTATCATTTTGGGGTGGCCATTACTAGCCACAGGAAGACTACTAGTGGACGTGGAGTTAGGGGAGTTGAAGTTTAGAGTAGGTGGTGATGAAGTCACCTTTAATATATGTCAAACCACCAAGTCCCAAGATGAATGCAAGGTGATAGGGGTCTTCAATGATGAAGGAGAGAAAGTGATACTTGGAATGTTAAGGCTGATTTGGAGGATGATCCTCGGGAAAACAAACAATTAAGGAGGTATCCATCGTGCCATGACATTAAATAAGGTGCTTCTTGGTAGGTAACCCAAGTGTTTGTTTTATATTGATGCTTTGATATTATTGTGGTTTTTTCGTAGGTTGGATTGGATGAAGACCTAGATGACAAAAAGTAAAGCAACTGGCAGCGCGAGATCTGCAAAACATAGGTTCCCAAGCATGAAGTGCCACACCAATGCAAGAGGGAAACAGAAAGCTGAGAATAAAAGGAGGGAACCGGCAAAAAATCGGTGAACGCCAGTTGCGATCCGCGTAATGCCGGTTCTACGCCGACTTAAACCAGTATACAATGGAGAAAAGGTGAGAACTGTAATCCACCAGCAGAATGCAGGTAGAAATCCGCAAACCGCCAGCCAACCGCAGCATGTAGAACATTGAACTAGGCAAATGGAGAGGTCACTTGTGCTTGAATCGGAGAAATTCCAGTACTCAGTGGGGAGCACTCAACGCAGGTAGAAGTACGTGATTCTAGTTTAAAATATGATCGACCCATTGACCAACGCAACCTGTGGCTATTTAATAATATCAACATCGACCAAAATAACCCTCTTACCTTCCTAAAATCCCCTCTCTTTACCTTTTGATCTACCCCACGACCTTTCCATTTTTGCAATTTACCCATTTCCACACTTTCCACTTTCTCAACTTCCCTCCATTAAACCCACAATTAAGACCCACCTTTTCACCACCTAATCACACTCCCTCTCTTTAGCTACAAAACACTCATTCTCATTCTCTTATTTTCACTACTTCTAACTCAAACTCTCTCTTGGCAATAGAAACTCTCACTCTTTGGGAAACACCATTATTGGTCAAGACACATGCTCCAGTATCGTCAGGTTCGTAAGTTGAGGAATAAGAAAGCAGCCTCGATGGAGGTTTTATGGAGGAACCTTCTATTTTAGAGAGCTACGTGGGAAGACAAAGCAGAAATAGTGTACTTGATATAATGGTTCGTGGTGAATGCTGAGTAACCCCGATTGCTTAAAATGCATAATTTACCTGATGATAGATCAAGTGACACCGTTCTTAAGGGAGAATGATTATTTTTCTTTTGTTGTGTTGTTTAAGTGGGTGGCTAATAATGAGATGGTGTGTTGAGTGAGGCTCGAATCTGATAGAATTCTTCTTCAACTAATTTGGGCTAAGATAATCTAGGTGGTGTTTCCCTTGCGAGCCGCCAGTCAGGCCGGGGGAAACGTTGCGCTAAAGTGCATGTGAGGCTGTGAGGCATCAAACCACTATCCAGCACCCACATTTCACTGGTGCTTCGCAGATCATGACAAGCGAAACACCATTGTAGCACTGGTATTCTGCACCTCTACTTAGGTATCTGCTCAAGCCAGCATTGCAACTGCATTTCACAGGTCTCAATTGGCATTTCACAGATGTGCCATCGGTGATGCTAGTGCATGATTTTAATATCCACTTTGTTATCATCCAATTTTTAGAATTTCATTTCTCACTTAGTTTAGTTGTTTATTTTAATTTCACATAATTTTAATACATAAAAAAATAGGATTGTGTGGCACTAAAATTTCTCTTGAAGAAAAATGAGTTAACTCGGACAAAGAGACAAGGGCAAGGAACCCTCCACATCAAATAGGAAAGGCAATGCGAAGGCCAAGGAAGCCCCAGCCCCCACCAACAACAGAGAGGCCATTATTTTCTATGTGCCTGACATGAACGCACACTTTGTCATTTGTGAAGGAAGCCTAATCACAACGGAGAAGAGGTTTGATCTGATGAGACTGGCGAATGAGTTCCCCAATATGATTGCCCATTTCAAACACCGCCAATGGCACGTATTTGCTGAGCCTCTCCCAAGACTACACCAGTCTTGTGCCAAAGTTTTATACTTCTTATCGAGAACATCAAGAGGCAATAAAGCATATGGGGAAGGTGGATGAATTTCCTTGCCCTCCCTCAGTCAAGGTCCGAGGTGTGGAGGTCGATATTACTCCAACCACCATCAATGCATTATTTAGGGCTGATGAGATCGATCTAGGGACTAAGTATGCATAAATGGTGGCCAATAAAGAAAATCAATTCAGTTGGATAGCTCCAGTCATTGCTAGTGGTTAGCCCTTATGGGATTTCATGGGTGGGGAGATTTCGAGGCATGATCTCAAGTGTGAAGCAAAACTGTGGCTAGAGTTTGTGTGCGGCCGAATTATGCCATCAATAATGACCAAAGAGTGAAGTTGGAAGTAGATATACTCATCGCTTGTATCATGACAGGGGTGCCCATTAACATCGGGGAGATTGTGGCCAACCAAATGAAGAGAAAGGCCAGGAAGCTGGGAACATCGATGCCATACTCCGTGCTTATTTCTCAAATGTTCCTTGATGGAAGAGTGCCACTAATCCCTAACAAGTCACCCAGTTTAGCAACCAGTGAAATCAATGTGGAGAAAAAAGGGATGCTGAGGCACTCAAGGTGAAGAGAAAGAGGTTGCAAGCTTTTGCGACTCCTGAGGGCTCTACCTCCAATGGCAGAGAGAAAACCCCCATTTCTCTCAATCACAATATGCCATACCCTGAGGTGTTGGAGCATGCATCAAGAAAGGAATATTAAGAGGGTTTTCACCTCCTCCCACATCATCCCTCCCAAACGAAATACAAAAGCTAGCTGAGATGACACAATCCCTTAAAACGAAACTGCAAAAGCTAGCCCAAAACCTCTCATCTCTTATCGCTGGAACAATAAAGAGAAAGATGAAAAATGTGTTCGACAGCCTTACCAAGCTCTACTTTAGAGTAGATATGGTGGAGGGATCTGTCTCTTCACTCTTAGTGAAAGTGCAGGAATGAGTGAATGGGCACCACTGGTAATCCCATTATTGAGTGCCTTTGATGCAGCCATGGCTACCTATCCACAGCCTAGGGCCCCATCGATGAAATGTTTGAGGTCCTAGGTGGGGAGAATGAACCACATGTTGGAGGCCTTGATGAAGATGACAAGGCCAATGTTGAGGAGGATGAGTAGCTATTTCAGGGAGTTCCCACCATCCTTTATGTTCTTCATGTTTACATTTGGGACAATGTATATTCATGGTTGGGGTTGGGGGTGTGTATCCCTTATTTTTGGTATGTGTGTTGCCCTTACCCTTACCTGGATAAATTTCTCCTATTCTAGATGATTGATAGTTTTTAATTCTGATGGAATGCCCTTGTCGGGATGTTTATTAAATGAAAAAAAAGTTGTTTTTTGATTGTTAGTTCGAAAGATGGGTTGTTTAAATTGCGAAATGTTGTGATCCTTTTCTTCATTATTGACTTTGTGCATAGTATTCAGTAAATAAACTCTAAGGGTTTTTTTATGCCATGGTTATTTTCCTCGGAGCGATTTTCTTTTCTTTTCTTGTATTGTCGAACCGGGTGGCATTTTTCAATGATGGATTGAGAAGTGAGTTTCTTAAGGAAAAATGCCAAGTTTTGAGTCTTTTTGAGTCAATGATTGCAATGGCTTATGAGAGGTACCACCAGAAAAATTTCATAAATGGCATGGCTGTAAAAAATGAATTTTAGAAGGAAAGGGGTAGTTGAATATGAAAGTTGAGTACTGTTTTGTCAAAAATTACACATTCATTGGTTGGCTTCTTGATTCAAATGATATCTTGTTTTATGGCTCTTGATGTGGTGATTAAAATGGTGTGAATCCTTGGACGGTGATGCTTTGTGGGAAATGTGTTAGTTTAATTCTCTTGCAAGAACGATTTTCTAGAACTTGCCCAAAGTGTGACTCAAGGCGAAATCTTAGATGTAGTTGTACTTGATAGATGAATTTAGTCTTTCTTTTAATAGCTACTTAACCCATATGACCTCCTTTATTATGCATCCTTGCTAGCCAATGTTGAGCCTTTAAATCTTTTCCTTTAAAACCATATTACAAGACTATCACCCCTTTTGTTACTCCTCTTTCGCACCCTTCCGCCCTAGTGTTAGTTGTCAGGAGAAATTCAAAAGTGATGCCTGAGTCCCAAAAGTGTGGGAATACAAAATGGAAAGATAAGGCAAAAGCCTAAGCTTGGGGGTTGCAAAAAAGGAAAATGGGAAAATTGATGTGAACTTCAGTATGAGGTAGCACCACATTATAAAGAAACGAATGAATTAGTTGGCTGAAAAGAACCGAATTATGGAAATGTGTTGCCTCTTGCTCAAATTACATGAAAAGAGGTAATTAATGAGAGATAATGAGGGCTCTTGTTCCAAAAGTGGAAATATTGTTCAAGGAGAGATCAGGTGAGGGTGATCTCAAAAGAAAATAGAATATGCAATATGATTCACAAAAAGGTCATTACAGAGATTCTAGTCAGTAGAACTAAAAAGTCATCCTACCTTTACCCCTTTCCTTCATCATGATATCTAAGTCCTAATTGATTTTAAGTGTAGCAACTCTATATTAGTGGCGAGTTACAAGAAGGGAAAGCCTATGGGTCAAGTTATGTACATGAGAATTTTTTGTGAGAGTGAGTGTATTTGTTTAATTCTATAATCCCTTGTGTGTGAATTGCTTGATAATTAAATGAGATTCTCTCTTGATGTGAGTAGAATCACCTCCTTAGGGAACATGCTTGCACGTGCCAAATGATGTGATTGAGACAAGAATGTAGTGAGCTTTAAGGTAAACTTTGAATGTGGATTTTTAATGACTTATGATGCTGTATAAAGTTGTTGTGACCAACCATGCCCCCTATTTTGATGAAGGAATCAATCGTGAATCATGTCAATTGGTTGTGGTCATCTCTTGATGTATTTGCATATAGTGTTTAGTCTTCTCTTTTCCTTTGAGTTAGTGAGCTATCTTTGGGTTGTCATAGTCATAGTGGTCCCTTGTGCAAAATCTCATGTTGAATGACATGCTTACTCCTATGGTCCAGCTGTAAAGAATTGTCTTGCTTGAGGACAAACAATGATTCAGGTTTGGGGGTTTAATGAGTTGGTAATTTACCAACTCATTGTAATACCCTGAAAGTTTTTATGACAAGATGAGATAATTGGAAATGGGTTCAGCAGAAAAATCTACAGTTTTGCCTCAGAATGACTCGTGGTGAGAACTATTGGATCGTGGGATTAGTCATGGTGGAATTCTGAAGCTGGATGCCCAGACCACAATTTACACCACGAGTCGTGGTGCGTGGGTACGACTCGTGGTTAGGAGTCATGGTGAGACACTGGGATGCTAAGGTTGGAAAGGATTGATCATGGTACGACTCGTTTTGGGAAACAATAAGTTGTTATAAGGGTCATGGTTGGGATGTTTTGTGTATGGGTGTGTTGTCACAAGTGGTTTTGTGACCCGTGGTATAAAACCACGAGTCGTGGTTTGTAACCATGGAAAAGTTCTGGAAAAGTGAGATTTGAGGCTCAAAGACAATGTGTGGCCTCACAACCCGTGGTGATGTATAATNCTGCTATACAGAATTGCTAGTCATACATGTGTGGCCTCACAACCCGTGGTGATGTATAATGACTCATTGTGGGAATTCGTGGTATGATCTTCAGGAACCATTCCTACGACTAGTGGTGACGATGGGAGGTGACCATGAGTCGTCTCTTCATGGTAAAACTCATTGTAAGAGTCGTGAGGACTGGCAATGCATATTTTTTAGAATTTTCATTAAGGGTATTTTTGTAAATCCTAGGCTCCTAGGTCCTAAACTACGTCGTTTTATGCATGGAAAAGAGTATAATAAGGGTATTAATCACCCTAGATCACCCATTACTCTCCTAACACTCTCAATTGAAGAATCAAGTTCCTCAAGATCTCTCAAGATATTCCTAGGGTTCGACCTCAAGTTTCCTCTAGATTCAAGCGAGGTTTCAGTTTCAGTTGGGGATTGATCAATTTAGGTATGTGGGTCTATCAATTACGGTTACTTTCAAGGTCATTTCCCTTCTTCAATCAAAAGTATGATCACACAATTTCCCCAAAGCCCTAATTTCAAAATTTATGATTCAATGTTGGATTTTGAAATTTGTTCATGATTCCTTTATGGGTAAAGCTGATTTGATATAAAAGTATGATTTCCATGATAGGGTTTATGATCCCTTCAAGTATTTTATGAAATTATGATTTCTTATGATTCAAGCATGATTATGAAATTTTAGGGTAAATTCCTTCTCATGAATTTCTTTGATCCTTTTATAAATTTATATCTCTCAAGCCCTAATTTATGACTTATAGTTTTCTATACATGATTTCCTACAAGTATCCCTCATGAATTTATGAATTTAAGTATGAGGATTTAATCAAGTATGTATAATTTCTTTCACGAATTTCACGATTATGAATGTGGCCGACTTACGAGCCGTATTTCATGGCTAGTTCACGTAGTTCAAGCATGTTTATGATTATCATGATTTAAACTAGCCCATGAACCTCATGCATGTTTTCCCTACTACGATAAGAGAACTATATATATTTTGGGAGTAGTATTTAACACCGAGTAGACCTGGGTTAGAACATACCTCGAGTCTTAGAACTACGTGCAAGGTAGAAACGACGTGATCTTCCTTGAGATTGTCCTCCTTTTACTGTATGGGCCTTTCATGAGTGATATCATGCCTTTTCATGGTTCTACCCTTGGCAAGGTATGAATACCCTCCCGACTAGGGGTTTACAGGTCGGGCTCCATTTGTGCTCATGTAGGGTATGTTGATTATAAGAATCTCCGATTGTTCCGTATATTATGCATGATCATGTTATGATGTTTCGGTTCAACTTATGATTTATAAGTCTTCTTTATAATTACGATTATGACTATTTATGAACAATTTTCAAAGCCTTGATCCCTCATGTTACGTTATGATTTCTAATGCATAATTCCAGAAATGTTACACTCTCATATGCTTTTATGTATTTTATGGTTCTCTTTACTTAACCCGCATACTCAGTACATTCCAAGTACTGACTGCATACTCTATCCTGTATTGTCTCATGATAAAGGTCTGAACGATCAAGTCCCACCTCACCGTTAGCTGCTCCTGTTCCAATCCAGTCTACCTTCGCATTGGTGAGTCCTCATCTACCGAGGACATGCAATTTAGCTCTTATTTTATTATCTTCTAGTTTAAGAATTTAGAGGGCTAGTTGGGGGTGCTGTCCCATCAGCTCGTCAGAAAGTTAGAGGCATATTCAGACATTAAGTAATTATTTAGCTTTTGTCGAGTGATGACTATTCGTACCTTTATGAGTTCATATATTTAGAATTCCACTGTTATACCTCGGGAACCCAAGGATCAGGTCTGGAAGTGAATTAGGAGAAAAACTGGAAAATGTTGCAGCAGTTGCAGAACGGGTCACTTAACGACTCGTGAAGAGGCCAAATGAGTCGTCAAGTGACTCGTGGGGAAGGCCTGGGATGATGAGGGACTCGGGGTCCCCATGGGGGATGTAATGACTTGTGGTCAGACACCACAAGTTGTCATGTCATTCGTGGGGTGGTCCTAGAATAAGATAGTAAGGCTTATCTAGTGTACTTAACGGATGGAACCTAATGAGTCGTCGTGAGTCCTAACGACCCGTTAGAAGGGCCGTTACCAAGACAATTGAATTTTCATGAACAATGAGGCAGTGTACTTGACCGTTGAACCAACGGATCGTGTGCCTTAGCAACGAGTCTTCAGGTCGTCCGTTAGGACCCCCTGGCAGTTATTTCCTACGAATTAGTAAGGGCCTTCTCATAATTTTCTGCGCCCCTAAGACCTAAACTACGTCGTTTTCAGGTCGAGGCAGGTTCTTTTAAGGGGAAATCAACCACGAGGAACCTCATTTGATACTTGTAAGATTAGAGAAGAAAGAGGAAGGGGATTCAAGTGTCTTCTTCAAGTTTCTTCAAGATTCTACCTAGGGTTTTTAAGGGAGTTAAGAGTCTCGAAATTTCTAGGTTTGTGGGGTTTTCAATGGGTATATTAGACCCCACCCATGCCCATTTCTTCCTATTTCCTACGATTAAGTTACCAAATTCTTGTGGGTCTTAACCCAATTGCATGATTCTCACAAATTTACATAAAAGGGTTGTAATATGTTTAAAATTACGGATTTTTGATGTATTTGGGCTGATATTGCTTGTATATTTTATATTTCATGATTTAAATTTCTAAAAGTATGGATTCCCAATCATGGGGAAATTTTTAGTGAATTCCATGGTCAAGATGATTCCGAAAATGTGAACAAGTTTCTCTTACATTTTTAAGCATGTCTTCAAGTTTCAATTTGCCATGCTAGCATGATCGTTCTCTTATGGTTTTAAACATGTCAAGTATGTTTGAAACTATGGGAAAATCCCACATGTGTCTTATGAATTATACTACGATTTTGGCCGACTCATGGACCCAATTCCATTGCTAGTAATATAAATTCTCAAGTATGTCATGATTCCCATGTTCTCACTAGCCATGCATGTCAGGTTATGAGAACGTTGCATGTTTTGGGAGTAGTACTTAACACGGAGTAGGTTCAGGGCCAAGGTTACTCCCCAAATCTCAAAACTACGTGCCACCATAGGGTTATGTTTGGGACCTCCTCAGTGATTGTACCCTATACTCTACGGGGCCTTCATGAGTGATATCATGCCTTTAATGGTTCATACCCTTGGCAAGGTATGAATGGCCTCCCGACTAGGCGTACAAGTCAGACTTAATGTGTGCTCATGTGGAGTATGTCAGTTATAGAAATCTCCCATTGTTCCTCATAGTTTTGAAATATGCATGATCATGTTCTTTTGGCTCGAGTTATGATTTATGAAATGTTTTCCCCACATGTTATAACTTTGATGGTTTTGTGAATATTTTTGGAAATATTGAGCCTTACGATATACTTATGATTTCAGTTTTATGATCATGATGTCCCCACTCCTATAATTTTTATGTTTTTAATCATTGCTTTGTATACCTTACATACTCAGTACTTTCCTAGTACTGACCCCTATATTTTCAGGATCTTGTTCCCTGGTTCAGCATCATCCCTGGTTGTGCTCGTTTTCGCGAAATCTCTAGTGGTGAGTCCTCATGATCTGAGGGCTTCATGTTCAGACCTTGTTTATCTTATGTTTTCAGACTGTTTGGGTTAGTTCGGGTATTGTCCCTTCAACTCGTCTATTATGGTTAGAGGCTTTCAGACCTATGTGTAGTATTCTGCCGTTTATGTTTGGATCTTTTATTTCTGTTTTCTTTATATCTCATGATACGATTTTCAGTTAGTTTACAATTTATAAGTTTAGTTTTCCACTGTATATAAATGAATTAGTGTTATGCTCACGCCATGGGTTGACTTGGGGTCTCCCGGGACTCCTTGTCTCGTGTCTATGATTCGGGTGTACTCTCGGGTCGTGACAAACTTGGTATCAGAGAAATAGGTTCAGAGGTGTCCTAGGGAGTTTGAAAGGCACGTTATGTAGAGTATTTCATATGACTAAGAGGCTACTAAACATTTTAGGAAATATTCCCTTCTTTCATGATCTATGTCGTGCGGTGAAAACCTCTCCATCCTTTTAATTCGTGCTATTCGCGATTGCAGAAAATTATGGCTCCCAGAAGGATAATTAGAAGGAGGAACATGAATGTTGAAGGCCGGGGGGAGGAAAATGATGACGGGCGTCAGCAAGCCCCACCTGTTCAGGAGCCCCAGGCACCTGAGCTAGCTGCCCACGCCGATTTTCGGGCAGCGATTCAAGTGATGGTGCAGGCTTTGACCGCTTAGGTCAACCAACAAGTTGTTGCGCATATTCCTTAGAACGGTAATGCAACGGCAACTCGGATCAGGGACTTCCTAAGGATGAATCCTCCCAAGTTCACAAGAGCAAAGGTGGACGAGGATCCACATGAGTTCATCGAGAGAATCTTGAAGGTCACTCAGGTGGAGTGACAAGTGAGGAATTTGTTCATTTGGCCTCTTATCAGCTGAAGGAGACCTCTTACATTTGGTTCAAGCAATGGAGGGATAGCAGGACAGCTGGAGCAGGCCCTATCAACTGGGATAAGTTCCGTATAGTCTTTCTCGACAGGTTCTTCCCTCGGGAGATGAGGGAACTGAAAGCAATTGAGCTTGTCAACCTTAAGCAAGGAAAGATGAAGATGCTGGAATATTCACTTGAGTTCACTCGCCTGTCAAAATACGCCCTGGAGTTAGTGATGGACCAAAAGGAGTGGGTGAGTAGGTTCATGCAGGGAGTAGCTGAGTATCTGGACAAACACTGCAGAACCGCCATGCTTCATTAAGATATGGACTACCCACGGATAGTCCTCTATGCTTAGCATATGGAAGCAGCAAACATGAGGCAGAGGGAGGCCAAGAGGGCCAGAACTGATAGCGACAGGTTCTCCCAGCCTAAGTCAAGGGGTGAATCTTACCAGCAGTCCCAGCCCAAGTCCATTACGCCAGCTCTTCAGCCAGTACTCCATCCAGGCCACAGGTTCGAGGAGTCAGAACAACATGTGCACAGAGCGCACATTCCCATCTTGTTCAACTTGTGGAAAGAACCACTTAGGGAAATGTTTGGTGGGCTTAGACGCTTGTTTCAAGTGTGGCAAACTCGGACATAGACTTAGGGATTACCCTCTAACTAGGTCAGGGGGTAGTGGAACCCGCACTTCAGCAGCCAGTTCAGCTGTCTCAGTAGCACGCCAGACTCATCAGGGTGTTATGACTGGCTCAGCCGGTGGCCAGCGCTAGAATCATTTTTATGCACTTGGCTCTCTGCAGGAGCTGGAGACTTCTCCCGATATGGTTACGAGTGTGATGCGAGTCTTTCACATTGTTGCATATGCTTTATTAGATGCGGGAGCCACCTTATCTTTTGTGACACCTTACATAGCTAGTCACTTTGGAGTCAGTCTTTAACTCTTATACGAACCATTTACCGTCTCTACCTCGGTTGGTGATTTAGTCATAGCTAGGAGTGTATATAGAGGTTTCCCTATTGCAGTGTTGCATAAGGTTACCTATGCAGACTTAGTAGAATTAGCTATGGCTGATTTTGACATCATCTTAGGCATGGATTGGTTTTTTGCATTTCACGCTTCTGTTAACTATAGAACTCGGTCAATGAAGTTTCGGTTTCCAGACGAACCGATTTTTGAATAGAGGGGTGGTTCAGCGGTACCATTAGGTCTCTTTATCTCCTACATCAAGGCCAGAAAAATGATTTCCAAGGGATGTATTTACCACTTGGTTAGTGTAAAGGATTTTATGTCCGAAACCCCGACCATTCAGTCAGTCCCTGTGGTGGGTGAATATCCTGAGGTATTACCAGATGACCTACCAGGTGTTCCTCCTGTTACACCCCATAAATTCTTGACATGTATATGGCCTATTCGCATGTTGGTTAAGAGTTTTAGAATGCCATACATGCTAGAAAAAGGCCCGGGGGAAGACCGGAAAAGCGCCAAGTCGGCGCATCGCAAGGGAAATGCCACTTATAAATCGCATTCGACGAATGCGACTTATAAATCGCATTCGATGAATGCGACTTAAAGGTTCCAACTATATAAAGCCTCCACTTCGGTTTTTTAAGATCATTATCAATAATTTCTAGAGAGTAACCAGAAAACAGAGGGTATGAGGGATTTCTTTGAAATTCCATCCGTTTACGCTATTAAATGCGTTCCAAACTCGAATTAATCTTGGGTAGTGAAATATTAAGCTGTCGGGAGCATTCCTGCGGAGTTAGTTTCGTGAAATTCGGCCGGCGAATCGTCGTACTACCGAGCTAAGGAAAGTGGAATTTCTCCAAATTAGTGTCAATATACTCCTAGCCCTAAAGTAAGCATTTCTCCTTTCTGGACTTTTGAGAAATAGCAAGTTTTTGATCGTATTTCGATAAGTCAAAGTTTGGGTTATATATATATATTAAAAGTGATATTTTCTTTCAGAATATTAATGTATTTAGTCCTAATTGATATATATA
>JACEIK010011148.1:6016-16479 GCA_018107945.1 Datura stramonium
ATACATACACATAAAGATGGAATACTCATAACGTACTAGTAACCACATCGGGTGAGCACTCCTTCTCCTGACGAGATGATAGTGCATAGAACCTACTCTGGCGTTGTCCGCCCAATGCACTAGAAGAGGTGCCCTGCTAAGATGGGTGACTGCTAGAGTTGTTGAACTGATGGCTGGGGTGCAAACCCCACCATTGCTTTTTTGGCAGAAGAGCAATCCCAGAGTCTATGTTCGGATTTTCCACACCCAAAACAAGCATCTGAGTCAACTAAGCATCACCCAGGATGGTTCTTACCGCACCTCGCACAAGTTGGAAAAGTGCGCTCCCCTACCATGCTCCCCTGACCTCTAGAGCCTGATGCTCTATCCTTGTAGTCACATCTGGGTCTGGATGGAACACTGGCTGATAATGAAGCTGGAGCTGACAATATATGGTGGGTCTGAGGGCAATGTCCACCACGAATCTCTACTGGAACTGCATATAGCTCCCTGTCCTGTCCCTTTTGGACTCTCTCTCTTTCTTCTTCATCAGTTTTGCCTCTATCTACTGGGAATACATGATCAGCTGGAGATATCTATATCATTTATAAACATGGAGGTCTTGCGCTCGTTGACCAATGAATCCGCCACCCCATTCACGAACCTACTCATGCGAGCCCTCGGGTCGGCCACCATCTCTGAAGAATACTTGGACAACCGAGTAAACTCCAAGGTATACTCCTGGAAAGTCGTGTTTTTCTACTTAAAATTGATAAACTCGGTTGCCTTTTCCTCCCTCAACTCTCAAGGAAAGAATATATCCAAGAAAGAAGTAACAAACTCATCCCAATCAACAGGGACCGCACCTACTCCCATGCTCTCCATCCATCGCCGGAAAAATATATGAGCAACCCCTTCAACTAATAGGAGGCTAAGTCTGCAGTTTCCTCTTCATTCACCCCCATAATATAGGTGGTCTTCTAAATCTCCTCTATGAACTCATGCGAGTTTTCATCCACCTTCAACCCAAGAAACTCAGGTGGGTTCATCTTGAGGAAGTCTCACACTCTTGCCGCTGTTGCATTCTATTCTGGTGGACATGGGTCACTGCCTGCTGGTTGAACTGAGTGGTGGCCTGTGCTAACATCTAAAATGCCCCCCTGTACTCGGCATGAATAACATACTCAGGCAAGGGATCCGCTGGAGCTAGTAAAGCTGGCTGATGCCCATCTCACTACCATTGTCATGGCCATTGCCATTGTCATTTTTCTTCCTTTGACTCTGCAAGGAGGCAAATTTCTGCAAACGTGTATAGCACGAGTTAGAGGAATAGAGAGGTGTAGTTCATAGCACGACATAGATCATGAAAGAAGGGGACTTTCCTAAAAATGTCTCATAGCCTCTTCCTTGTAAGTGTGGCATGCTTCACACCCATGGAAAAGACTCTTACTTAATGCGTCGTTCAGACACCCTATGACACACCTAAATCTTTGCTCTCGTACCAAGTTTATCACGACCTGTGCTGGGACCCCAGTCGATACACGGGACCTAGAGCCATGAATTGCTCCAAGCTAACCCATGTCATACACATAGCATGAATTAATAGCATAATCAAGTGGAAATTAAATCATAAGCATGGAATAGCAAAAATCTACATAATATAAAGCCTAAGAAAAAGTGACAATAATACAACACGGAGTGGTCTACTACATGTCTGTCTAAAAAGCCTCTAGACATAATACGAGCTGATGGGACAATTCCCCCAACTAGCTCACAAAGTCTAAAACTAAACTTATAGATATCCCCGGATGATGAGGAATCACCAAGACAAGGGAAAACTAGTTTGTCTGAGAAGGAGCGAGCTAATGGCGAGACTGAGATGGATCACCTGAACCTATATTATGAGATGATATAGCATAGTGTGAGGTCAATACTTTGAATGTACTGAGTATCTAAGGTAAGTAAAACAAGCTAGTATAACATTAGTCTAAAATTATGAGTATAAATCAAGAAAGATCATGAGAGTAAGGACATCATGCTAAAATCCATAAAGCCGAAGTATACATATTCATAAGTTGTTCATCATTATCTAAACACAATGACCCAAAGTTTAGAAATAGAAATCATATAACTTGTCATGCTTGATCATAAGTAAAAGCTCATAAACTGATCAATGGGTCAAATTTGCTATAAAACATAATATCATGAGTCGTGAACATGAGTGATTGAAAACATGAGAAATAGTGGGAGATTCTTATAATCGGCATACCGCACGTGAGCATACATGGAGCCCGATCTGTAAATCTATAGTCAGGAGGGTGTTCAAACTTGCAATGGATAGAACCATGAAAAAGGTGTGATATCACTTATGGGTAACCCATACAGACATGGGAGACAATCTTGTGGAGGACCCCATCATGGCTATGTTGGCACATAGTTTTGAGACTGGATGCGTTGGAACCCTGATCTACTCGGTGTTCAATACTACTCTCAAAACATATATAGTGTTCATATCATAATCATGAAACAAACTTGAAGTGCATCACCTAATTGAGATCATGAGATTCATAAACATATGTGAGATATGTGAACTAGCCATAAATAAGCCCATGAGTCGGCCATGATCATAAACTTGATATTCATAAAAGTCATGCATACTTGAAGAAATCATCATACTCTCAAATTCATAAATTCATGAAGGGTTCTCGTGGAAATCATGCATTATGATAATAAAACATAATTTAATTAGTCATACTTGAAATCATGGACTCATAAGCTTAAATTTCATAAATCATATATAATAGGGCATAAACTTCATAAACATTGACATTGTGAATTAATAAGTAAATTGAGGTTTAAATCTACCCTAATAGTCATGAAACATCAATCAAAACATGAAGGGATTATACCCATAGACAAAGCATGGAAAATTTCATGAAAATTGTGTATTAACCCTAGAATTCAATTTAACATACTTAGAGACTTGAATCATAGAATTGGGATGAAATTGGGAATGAGGATGGAAGATTTTCCATCATTTCATAACCCTATATACCTGGACTAGAAGAATTCTCAACTTAATACCTAAAGGGAATCGAGGAAGATTTGATGAAGAACCCTAGCTTCTCTTTAGGGGATTTGATGAGTCTTAGGAGTAGAATGAGGATTTGGGATTATTGAAACCCTTAAAACACCCTTTAGAAGGCTCAAAACAATTAAGTTAATGAATTAAGACCTTAGGAATTACGAAAACACCCTTAATGATTCAACAAGAAAAATCACACCGCCCGACCCAATGAGGTACTGGAGACCCATTGGGAGACTTGACCGGTCACTTAACGATTCACTTAACGGATCATTGGGGACTTGAAGACTCATTCCTCAATCCATCATGACTTCTTTAAGTAACATTTTCTCCAACTTGGTACCACCCAACGGGTCACTCAGTGACCGGTTAGGTCACTTAACGGGTCACTAGAGGACTCGTCCTATGACCTAGTGTAGATTTTTCTGTTTCTCCATTTCAACCCTCGGGTCTGATCTTAGGAAATTTTTGAGTGTTACATCGGGCTAAGGGAAACATTCTCTACTACCGTAATTATCTTATTCTATAATGGCACGTAATTTTGAGACTCGGGTGCCCTGGAACCCCGACCTACTTGATGCTAAGTACTACTCCCAACTAAACATAAGGATACATATAAACTGATAATATAAATCTTATTTCCTAAGACTAGTCGGAACCACTTTATCTAACAAGGATATCGAGAGCCTAAAGGACCATTAACAAGCTAATAATAAGGGCTCGGTATTGATGTTCTAAGACTAGTCTGGGCTACTTTCTATCTAGCAAGAGGCCTAAGAGTCTAGAGAACCATAAACATGTTGATCATACTGAATTCATGAAAATCATAGACTCTAAATCATAGTGTAAATTATATGTACCGAAATCATGGTAAAATCATATATTTCCAACAAATCATATTTTCAAAAATAGTGCTAAATCTTATATGAGTCTTAGAAATCATGCTAATATTATATCATGGACAAAAATCATAAATTTGAGAGGGGAATAATGAACATACTCTATTGATCATAAGATGCTTGAAAGACATGGCTAACATAAGAGAATTTATACGTAGAATCGAAACCGTAAGACATGAATTTCTAGGGAATCAAATTTGCTAGGATCCTGGACATAAATTGGGACACAAGGGTGAAAGAAAACCCTTGTTGAAGCCCCACATACCTTATTCTTGTCCTCACAACTATCAACACGAAGACACAATCCTTTTAGAACGTCAATATACAATAATTATATGGCTAGGAACTACAATAAATAGCTTATAGACGAAATCCAAGTCATAGAGACCTTTCATCAAACACCCCGTGGGCACAGAAAATTCAAGCCTATATGAGTGAGGTGTCCTAACACCCGCCCTTTCTACATCCCTTCAACAACAAGTATAACCATTACAAGCCCAACCAAATCAACCACATCCATCATCAACAACAAAACAGTCCCATAAACCCTAACCCTAGGTTATCATATGTAATCATGGCTTCCTAGCACCGTCCCATGAGTCCTAAGCTTAGAACATCCCTAAGGAGTAGAAAACAACACTAAGATTTTAGGAAAGTTTCTTACCTTATTCTATGACCCGAACATAGGCCTAGATCGAGACACGGGATAAAGAACCCCCAGAAGGCTCCAAATCAATCCATGACATGAACATAATAACTAAAGCTCAACATAATAAATGCAGAAATCTGACATTTGAAATAGCGGAAGTCTGAAAATTCAATAACATCTGGACAACGAAAAATATAATACTGGTCCGAAGCTGAATACATGCTATGTTTGAGAAGCCTCTATAACCTAAAGATTTGATGGGACAAGACCCCAGCTAACTCACTACTAAACTGAAACTGAAAATACTGATACGAGCTGATGAAAAGGTCCTCGAAGGATGAGAACTCACCAACAAGCTGAGTATGTTAGAACTTTGAGAATCTAACAAGCGGGGGGACTAAACCTGAACGTTCAAGCTTGTATCATGAATGATACATCATAGAGTATGCGATTAGTACTTGAAATGAACTGAGGATGCAAGGTAAGTAAAACCACTAAGTAAGTAAAAACAGAAATCATGCATATCATAAAACATATTCAAGATAAGATTCTGAGATTAAGGCTTGCATTCTATTATCTAAAAACATGACTGAATATCATAACTGATTCGAATGACCCAAAGCTGAAACTAATAATCACCAATAATACTGAACAATGGATCAAACCTGCTGAAAACATAATATCATGACTGATAAACATGCATAACTGAAATCATGAGGAACAATAGGAGACTCGTCATATAACCGACATTATCACGATAGAGTGTACATGGTCCCGACTATTACACTCAAGTGGGCAGAGCCGTCCAAAGCCTTTCCAGGGCAAGGACGCTACCATGATATCGATATATAGCTGAAGGCCCCTTAGGGGCAGGGGAAGCTCTGGAGGTGCCAAATATTCTGATATACCTACGTTGGCACATAGTTTTGAGGCACAGGGTTAACTAATGTAATACCCCGAAAGTGCCTAGGAGTAGTCCCGGGAGTTAAAAGTTGAAAACTGTTGAAATTGGGAAAAATAGCACAGAACGGGCCATGTAAAGACTCGTGGTATCTAAGCACGAGTCATTGTTTGCAGTTGTGGTGTTGGGAGGATTGGGTGGACGTGGAAACAATGATCAATGTGATGACCTGTTGTGGGATACAACGAGTTGTCCTTTACAGTCGTGGTGGGAGATATACCTTGGCATTTGGGAAACAACGGGTAACCCCACAACCTGTCATTTGTAGTCGCTGATTGAGGAGTGATATTTCCAGTGGCTTTGACGGAAGGACACAATTAATCGTTGGTTGGCGTAACGAGTCGTGGTGAGGCCCATTACAGGATAAGGTGTTAAAGTTTAGGAGGAAACAACGGTTGAAAGGACGACTCATTGGTCTAAAGGACGGATAATCCTGTCCAACCGTGGTTCAGTTTTGAAGGCAGTTCTCAGTAGTTCTCATGAAGAGCGATACAACAGGTCATCATTCCTTCCAACGACTCATTGCTACGACCCGTTTGACCAATCTAGACAGTTTTCAGGGTAGATTCATTAAGGGGATTTTTGACTTTTCCACGCTATAAGACCCTAAACTACGTCGGTTTAGCTTATGGAAGGTGGGTTTTTAGGGGGATAATTTATTCTAGGTCCTCATTCATGCATGCAAGAGTATAAAGAGGTAATCATAGGGTAATTCAAGGCTTTTCTCTTCAAATCCTTCCAATTCCTTCTTGGGCATTCAAGGGAGATTAAGATTCAGTTGCATTTAGGTATGTAAGGCTATCAATGGGTGTTTTCTTTCACACCCATGCCAATTCTCTACGATTTCATAAAAATTCTATCAAAAATTTATGGGGTTTTGAAGTTGATTTATATAAAAGCTAATGATCGTTAATGGGATTTGTGATTTTTGAATCCTATCATATTCTAAGGGTTTTTATCAACTTTTATGATTTAAAGTATTAATAATATTATCGATTTTGGATTTCTATTGAATTTAGCCTAATTATGCATGACTCATGATGAATTGATTTATGATCTACTTTTCAATTGATGATATTTACAAGCCTAGCATAAATTATGATTTAAAATATGGATTTAATCAATTACCCATTATGATTTTATGAATTTCAAAGCTATATGCATGATCTAGAAGTATGTATGAACTTTATGATTCATGAATTATGCTTTGGCTGACTCACGGGCCCTATGTCATGGCTAGTTCACGTATGTACAAGTATATTTATGATTATCATGATTTAACTAGCCCATGAATTCATGCATGTTATACTATGAGCACTATATATGTTTTGGGAGTAGTATCGAACATCGAGTAGGTTCAGGGCTCAGGTTAAGCCCCAGATCACATAACCTACGTGCTACCGTAGGTATTTTGGGACTTCCTTCATGACTGTCCCCAGCCCAAATGGCCCTTTTCATGGTGATATCACACCCTTTCATGGTTCTACCCTTGGCAAGGTACAAACGGCCTCCCGACTAGGTTTACAGGTTGGATTTCATGTGTGCTCATATGGGGTATGTCGGTTAAGAAAATCTCCCAAGATTCCTCATGATTTATGAATGTTTAGGATTATGTATTTTGTATCAAGTCACATTAAGTAAAGATTTTCTCCTATGATTATGATTATGTTTGTATTATGAACGTTTTGAAAACCTTGAGCCTTATGTTATGCTATGATGTTTACAATATGAACATGATGTCCTACTCTTATGATCATTTATGAGTTTTAAATATTTTAAATGTCCATTTTACTTACCTTGCATACTCGGTACATTCCACGTACTGACAGCATACTTTCTATGATGTATCATTTCATGATACAGGACCCAGCTCTCAAGCTCAACCGCATCCCTAGCTCGTCTCAGAGTTTGCTTTCAGCATATTGGAAAGTCCTCATGTTCAGAGGACTATTTGATAGACATGTTGCTACTTTATGTTTCAGTATATTTTCGGGTTAGTTGGGGGTGTTGTCCCATCAACCCATCATGAGAGGCTTTCAGATAAAGTATAGAATTCAACTTACGTATGTATAAGTGATTCTGTCGGTTTGATATGCCATGATTCGATATTTTCCCGATATGCCTTATGTTAAGTCTTCCGCTTATGTGAATGAATTAGATGTATTCTCATGCCATGGGTCGACTTGGGGTGTCTCGGGGCTCCTTGTCCCATGGTATGATCCGGGTCTATGTTTGGGTCGTGACAAAGTTTGTATTAGAGCAATTGGTTTGAAGTATCCTAGGGTGTCTGAAAGCCGCGTTAAGTAGAGTCTTTTTAACGGGTGTGAAGTTTGCCACACTTATGAAGAAGAGGCTATGAAACATATAGGAAATGTTCCCTTCTTTCATGATCTATGTCGTGCGATGAAAAGTTTTTCCTATCCTTCTAATTCGTGTTATTCGCGTTTGTAGAATCATGCCTCCACGCCGAGTGAACGTCAGGAGAAATGGCAACAGCAATGATCATGAGGGTGTCAATGGCGATGAGTATCAGCCAACTCCACCCGTTCACGAGGAGCACATACTAGAGCCAGTTGCCCACACTGAGTTTAGGGCAGCGATTCAGATGCTGGCACATGCTATGGCTGCCCAGGTTCATAATCTGACAGTGGCGCATTACCCTCAGAATGGGAATGCAGTGGTAGCTAGGCTAAGGGATTTCTCGAAGATGAGCCCTCCTGAGTTCATGGGTTCGAAGGTGGGAGAGGATCCACACGATTTTATTGAGAAGATTCTGAAGATCACCCAGGTCATGGGGGTAAACAATGGGGAGTGTGTTGACTTAACCTCCTATCAGCTTAAGAGGGTGGCTCACATATTGTTCATGCAGTGGAGAGATGCAAGGGCAGTGGGTGCAGGCCCGATAGGTTGGGAAGAGTTCCACGCGGCATTTTTGGATCCATTTTTTCCTCGGGAGATGAGGGAGCTCAAGGCGGCCGAGTTTGTAAATTTGAAACAGGGTAACATGTCCATTCAGTAGTACGCATTAGAGTTCACCCGACTATCAAAGAATGCTATAGAGTTGGTGGCAGACCAAAGGGATCAGGTGAGTCATTTTGTTCATGGGGTGGCGGATTATTTGGATAAGGATTGCAAGATCACCATGCTACATTGGGATATCGAATTTTCACGCATTGTGTTGCATGCTCAGCAGATGGAGTCGGTCTACCAGAGGCAGAGAGAATCCAAAAGGGGCCAGGACCAACAATTATGGGGATTCTCAAGTCAGGATAGGGGGTGGACAGCATCAGCAGTCCCAGCACAGGTCTGTCGCTCTAGCTCCATCATCGTCCAGCATTCCATTTAGATTCATAGGAGAGCGGAGGAGAAGAGCTTCAGAGTAGAGAGGTCATGGTAGCATGCAAATGGAGCGCTCTTTCCCAATTTGTGCAGGGTGCGGTAAGAATCACTCCGGAAGGTGCTTAGTTGGCTCGGATGCTTGTTTTGTGTGTGGCAAACCTAGATACAGTCTTAAGGATTGCCCCTCATCCAGATCAAGGGTCAGTGGAGCCTGTGTGACAGAAGCCAGTTCTTCCGCTCCAGTAGCACGTCCTCCTCAGTATGGTGCCTCGACTAGAGCAGTAGGCGGTCAGCGCCAAAATAGGTTTTATGCCTTGGTATCCCTCCAGGAGCAGGAGGCTTCACCAGATGTGGTCACTGGTATGTTGCAAGTCTTCAATATTGATGCTTATGCCTTGTTAGATCCAGGAGTTACTTTGTATTTTGTGACCATTTATATTGCTAGTAGTTTTGGAGTTGGTCCTAAAATCCTGTCAGAACCATTCTCAGTCTCTACTCTAGTCGGTGATTCAGTTGTAGCTAGGCGGGTGTATAGAGGTTGCCCCATTATAGTCTTACATAAAGTCACCTCTGCAGACTTAGTAGAGTTATCTATGACTAACTTTGACATCATTTTGGGCATGGATTAGTTGTTTACGCGTTATTGTTTGATTAATTGTAGGACCCGTGCGGTGGAATTTCAATTTCCGGATGAATCAATTTTGGAGTGGAAGGGTAATTCAATTGTACCAACTTGTCGATTTATTTCATATTTTAAGGCTAGGAAAATTATTTCTAAGAGCTACATGTATCACCTAGTTAGGGTTAAGGATGTTGAGTCTGAGACCCCAACAATCCAGTCAGTCCCGGTGGTGTGTGAGTATCCGAAGGTTTTTCCCGATGATTTGCCAGGTGTTCCTCCTGAGAGGGAAATTGATTTCGGCATTGATCTCTTATCCGATACGTAGCCTGTCTCTATTCCTCCCTACAAGATGGCTTTAGCTGAGCTAAAGGATTTGAAGGATCAGTTGAAGGACCTATTAGATAAGGGCTTTATCAGACCGAGCAAGTCTCCATGGGGTGCATCAGTGTTATATGTATGGAAGAAGGATGGTTCTCTTCGAATGTGCATTGACTATCGACAGTTGAACAAGGTCACCATTAAGAATAGGTATCCTTTACCCAGGATAGATGATTTGTTTCACCAGCTTTAGGGTGCCAAGTGTTTCTCCAAGATTGATCTCATGTCCGGTGATCACGGGCGAAAATAGCATGCCCGTGATACGCTTTATGACTTCAATTAATCTTTTTTATCTAAGTTATTTTATACATTTTCATGTGATTTTATATGAATGTGAAGATATGTGCTAACCAACATGACTAGCCTTTGTTTTGTAGGTTTTGATGACTTTTGAGGAGCTAATCCATGAGTGGTGAAATAGAGGCTTGGAAACGGAATTAACACGTGAACATCGGCAAAGAGGAGGCACAAAACAGCCCACCTGCGCGTCGGTAACGTGCCACGGCAGGCAGGCTGCACACAACAGCCCACCTGCGCGTTGGCAACGTGCC
>JACEIK010011149.1:0-11840 GCA_018107945.1 Datura stramonium
TAAAAACCGAAGTGGGGGCTTTATATACTTGGGCCTGGACAGGCCCAATGTGTCACGGAGCCAACGCGGTGGCCCCGCCTCCGTGACACGGTGCCATCGCAGAGGGGCTCTACCCCGGCTTTTTCCGTGGTGGTCCGACAGTCCTCTCGTCCGATCTTTTTCCGGGCCTTTTTCTAGCACGTATGGCTTTCAAATATGCTTAACCAACGCGCGAATAGGCCATATAGGTGCCGGGAATCTTACGGGGTGTAACATTCTCCCCCCCTTAGGAACATTCGTCCTCGATTGATGCTTGCTCTCAGATCATAAAGTGCCCTTGCTACGCGGCATTGCCAATTATGCAAGGTATAGTGAAAGCACACAGATCTTCCTTCTTCTGGGACAAGACCCGTGTAGCTATGGCACTATAGTGATGTACATTATCTATAGGCTCATAACTCACAGACTTCTTCTTTGTCACAAGGTCCTTCATGAAGTTAGCATATTTCAGTATTTGTTCCAACGCCTCAACCAATGGTACGTTCACAGATAATTATTTTAGCATTGACAGGAATTTCTGGAACTTACCATTCTCCGCCTTCTGCTTCATTCTTTGGGGGAATAGTGGTTGTGGTCTCGGGATAGCCTTGTAAATTTGCGTTGCACCTTGTTCAACTTCAAACCCTTTTTCACCAGTTGGGGCCTCAAGCAACTCAGCATTCTCAACACCTTCCATCTCAGCACTATTTTCATCATCTTCAATTATGCTCTCTTTTTTCCATTAAACTACAACCAGTAGAGGGGGGTCAACTGTGGACTTATCACTCCTAGTCATCACAGCCATGCAATCGCCATCATTCTTTGGGTTCTGGACTATGTTGCTAGGTAGTGTACCCTTCTGTCTAGGGTTCAGTGATGCTGACAGTTGTCCTAGCTGTTGTCAATTTGCTTGATAGCTATTGCATGGGCCTCCACTCTCTGACCCATGCTCGATATATCACCACGGATTTCCTTTAACCGATCATCAGTGGACCTCACCTTTTTCAGCATCTCAGCCATTATGCTCTCTAGCTTTGACTGTCCAGCCTCCCCCTCTTGTGCATTGTGAGGAACATATACTCTAGCTCGGTCGTTGTGGTAGCCTCCATTCCTTCTCCAATCTCCTTCGCGCTCACGACCTCAGCTTCTGTCTCTGCACCCGTTCCAATTGTAGTTATCTCTGTATTGGTTCTGACCTTGGTTTATAGAACCTTGGCGCCAATTGTCTTGTCCAGACGCTTGGGCATTGTCTAAAAAAATTGACACGTAGTTGTCCAAGAAATTTGCCTCCTCCTCAGAATCAGAGTGGTCTGCCCCCGGCTCCAGTCCTTGTGTTCCCACTGCGTTCACCTTTTTGGCTCCAGCTCCCATAATATGCTTTGTAAGCAAATTCAATGATGTGCGCATATGAGCCAACTCATGATCGCGTTCTTCTTCTTTCCTACATTGTTCTTCATTCAAACCAACAACATATGTACCGGCCGCTGCATGTGCCTCCCGGGTATGCCATGCCCTGTTTGTTTTCATCACCCTGTCAAGAATTGTGGCAGCTTGCTCCCAGGTGTGACTCATGAATGCTCCTCCCGCCATTGTGTCTGCTACAACTTTTTTGTTATTGTTCAAAGACCTGTAGAAAATTCCCGACAAACTGTCATATGGTATTTTATGGTTTGGGCACTTTGTCAACTTCTTCTTGAACCTCAGCCAGGTTTCATGAAGTGCCTCAGTTTTAAGTTGTCGGAAATTGTAAATTTCATCCTTGAGCTAGAACATTCTGGAGGGGGCAAAGAATATCTTAAAGAATTCTTGCTTGAGTTCCCTCCAATTGGTTATGAAGCCATTGGACAACTCCAATAACCATAAAATGGCTTCCCCTAACAGAGAAAAGGGGAAAAGTCTGAGTCTGATGGCATCTTGGCTTACTCCACCAACCTGTACGCCTTGCATATTCCAACAAATTTCATTAGATGTAGGTTGGCGTCATCCGCTGCGTGACCACTGAACACCCCTTTCATGTTTAACAGTTGAATCATGGTGCTCGTGATGTCAAATTTGGCCCCAGCGGGCAGTGGTGGTGGTACAATTGCTCCAGTTGACCCAACTTCATCAATGTCTGGGTTCTCATCATCGAAGAACTGAGGGGAAAATCTATGACCTCTATCGCCTTGCCCATGTCGACCAACGTTAACAACCTCATCTTTGGCATCCTCCGCATCCTGAAGTGAAGCTTGTCGAGCTATCTCGTCTTGCCTAGCATCTTCAGCTATACGAGCTTCTCTGTGTTTCTCGTTTTCCATTCTGTGCAGTGTTTATTCAATTTCGGGGTTCAATGGAATACGGGGATTTCCAGTACTCCGAGTGCTTGGCATTCACCAAGCAACAACCTGTGGGTATCACAAACAAAAAGAAAATGTAATTCAGGAAATAACTACCAAAAGTCAAATACAAGTAATTAATCTAGTCTTAGGTGTATTCCCCGACAATGACGACACTTTTTGATAATGCTCAAACTCACACCTCGTACTGAAGTATGAAGTGGACGTTGTCAATAAAGAACCCAACAAAGAGGTTGGGGTCAACCCACAGAGAATATGAAAGATCTAGACTAATGTCGGTAAGTGAACTTATTGGTTAGTTACTCCAATTTGGGGGTTTTAAGAAAACAATAATTAAAACAACAATTGAAATTATGATGTAAATCAAGATTTAAGAATAACCAGGGTTTGTGTTCCCCATGAGTTCATAACTGCTTCGGGTATACACACGTGATCAATACCAATGCTTACTTGTAGAGATGATAACTAGTGTTCATCCAAACGACTGGTTCGTCCTTATTGGATGACTATTCTCAATCACCAGGTCAGGTCTCATGAGAGGTTTCAATCTATTCGTTATCAATATGTTCCAAATTTAACTATCCCGCGACCACAACTCAAGTTAATACAATGATCATCAAGATCAAGAAAGAATCCAAGAAAAGGTTGATCAGAAGTCAATCAACTCAATTCTATGTTTTTCCCTCGATCTCTATTATTTTCACGCCTATCTCACTTATCTTTAATGTTCCCTATCGTTCTCTCTGAAAATAAAACATAAAAGGTATTTATACAGACATAAGAATCCTTTTCCTAAGCTAACAGGGTGATTTTCCATAACTGGTGCCGCCCGAGCCACGAATGATCATACGACCCATAGCAGGATTGTATGGGTCGTACCTGCTGTCCGGAAGTCCTTAGCTTGTTCAAATTTGGCTAAGTGTTGGGCCTTGGTACGACTCGTACATGCTTTCTACGAGTCGTGAGTTGCTTCCATGGTCTAGCTCTGAGAACTCTGACTTTTTCTGAAATTATTCACGAGTGTTGTGGTACGACTTGTACCTTCCAGCCACGACTCATACTGTCTGAAGTTCTGATTAGCATTGAAAATCCATTGAAGACCACCACTGCTCCTAATACGATTCGTACCTTGTTTTCATGATTCATAGTTTCATCCGTATTAGGATTCTGCCTTTGTGCAATTCTTCTGAATATTTTCACGACTCAACATACGACTCATACCTGTATTGTACGGATCGTACTGAGAGTCGTAGGTTGCATTCTCCCTGACTCAGCCATCTGAAACTTTTCATAGTTCTCAGTATGTCTCATACCATCAATATACGGCTCATATTGATACTGTGACTTTATCTCATTTTCTTCACTTTCAGGCTTCTTTTGCACATTCTTGCTCCAACACTTATTTTTCCTGTAATAAAAGAAAAAGTTCCTTATATCCATATAAACACACCTAAATTCATGTTATTTTCTTAGATTTGAGCGTCGAAAGTGCTGTAAACTCACAACACATCAGTTAACCTGTCCATTGTTACCCATATAGAGTCATGCTGTCTATGTGTCCGAGACGACCCTGTGATGCAACCTATATTTATCTCTTTCCACTTCCAAAAAGGACTATTGATACCCTGTCGCATACCTCCCGGTCTTTGATGCTCAATCTTCCAGCCTACCCTCCTCGCCCAGGCTCCTATTTATACTAATGTCTGAGTCCAATAGCATGCCTCAACTACGTTCAAGCCTAACTTGAGCACACCTTTGACAACCTAGAGTTATCCACTACGAACATTACTTCCCCTTTGATAAAAAAGTCACACAAGCTCGAGCTCTAATCAAGAGTCACTAGTCACACCATACTATGGTCTACTTGTATATCACCACCTCATTCAAGCCTATCACTTATGTTTATCCCATGGCTCCTTGTAGCTAACATTATTCGAGAATTCCCCTATCTTTTAGGATTGGATAATAATTGCACTTCATGAAATTCTACATATCTGGAACCTATGGCAGGATTAGAGAGTTATTCTGAACGAACACATTTTAATCATCACTTCCATCATGGGAGAACATTCGTAGGGCTTAGAGTAAGGAAATCATGAGCACAAATCGTTTAAGAAATCTAAGCTGGGCATATACCTGATATAACATGATTTTATGAGCCGCTAAGGCAAATCTTAAGAATCGATTTCATAGAGCAAAGCATGCTGAGAGACATGAGTACATAATGAATTTCATTACATGAAGCTTAGATTGATGGAATCATGGAAGAAGACTGGAATCACCACCTGAAGTGGTTAATTATCATTCTATGAATCTAAGTACGAATACACGTAAGGAGTACGTGGAACTTAGACATGGACATAACATGTTCACATATGGCATGAGCAGTTTCATGACCCGAGTTCACACCTTGGACGCGACACGGTACTTAGGATACCAAGTGACCCCAAGCAAACCCATGGTAAAGCATATTTCTACTAAGATTGATCTGCTGAAAACAATAATAAGTGGAAGCTGACTAAAGTTACAAGAAAATATTGATTTATAACAAAAATTTAAACAAACACTGAAAAGGATAAACCAAGCGGAATCTATAAATACTATCTGAAATCCTTCTAAAAAGAACTGATGCGTTGCTGGGAAACCCCCCCCAGCTAACTCTAATATCTGGAAACCAAACTGAAAACCATAAACTAGAAAGGAAACTCTGGCCCTCGGCAGATGAGGACTTATCACTGAAAGCTGTTGGAGAATCACTGAGAGAACTACCTGCGGTGCTGAGGCTCGGTACCTAAGCCTACATCATAAAATGATATAGCACATAGAAATATGCGACCAGTACTTTGAATGTACTAAGTATGTGAGATGCAACTAAAACATTCATATACTGAGTACTAGTAAGCTAAATTGTAATACTGCAAAAATAGACTGAAATCTGAAAGTCTGGACTGGACTAAGAACCATGACTGTACTGAACTATGAGAGAGTCTATAACTATATGTCTTGGAGGGAGATATTTTATATCTTTCGAGATCCACCCTACAATATAGGGTAAAAAAGCCAAAATAAGTGATTTTAAGTTTATTCGACCCATTCCCCAGTCTCCCGCACTGCTCAGTAAGTGTGCGACTCCGTATGAGGACCTCCTTCTCTTCTGCCCACTCTCCGTTATCCCTTATAAAAAGAAAACTGATTCTTAAACCCCTTTCACCGACATTAAACCACGTGAGCTAGACGCGGAGTTCGATGTATACATCCCCATCGAAGAAAACCCACCATACCTTGCCAGGGTATAGTGGCTAAGCTGTATGATCATTGTTTGGGGCCCATTCGGGCTAATAAACTACAGTGAAATGTAGTTCTAGGAACCTAGATGCGCTGAACCTCGTCCCGCTCGGTGCTAAGTACTACTGGAAACCTAATTATGTCTAACTATGTTGATAGTTCAAAACTAATGTCATAAGACTGAGTCAGAACTAGTTATCTGGAAGTTCTATGAGAGTCTAAGGACCTAAAAGAAACTGGGTTCTAAGAATTGTGAGAGATGCTTTGTCTGAAAGTGTCATGACAGTCTAAAGAACAACAACCGTGCTGATAAACCGATAATACTGAATATACTGAGTACTGACTGTAATACAGAGAATGAACATACTAAATTATTAACTTTCCTTTCATGTATCTGTATTAACATTCATAATTCGAGTGAAAATATCACAATATGACAACATTCATATATGAGTTCTAAATCATGCAAGTTTTATTCAAATATCATACTAAGGATCAGGATTAAGAAAACAATCTGTATGAATAAAACTAAGACATAAATTTCAGTTAGGAATGATCATGTAAATTCAGAGAAATAACAAGATTTTAAAGCATTTCTTAACTGACGGGAAATCCTAGCTTCAAATCTTCTACTGGGCTAGAATTTAGAAAGTTTTTTGAAAATAGTTGGGACATAAGGGGGAAAGAAAACCCTTTTTGAAGTCCCATATACCTGGAGAAGGAAACCTCGGGAAGAATCTTGGAATTTCTGAGAAGATTTGAAAGCCCTAGCTATTTCTTGAGAGAGAAGCTCTAGAGTTATGAACGTGAGTCTAAGAATCTGAGTGGGGAATTAGGGAGAAGAATCAACTAACCCCCCTTAATACCCTGATAATAGTCCCCAAAACGACGTAGTTTAGGAGTTAAAATAGCAAAAAATTACAAAAGTGCCCTTGGATAAAAGACTGAAAAACTGCCCGTAACGACTCGATGGGTCACACAACGAGTCGTTAGTGGTGACTACAACTCATTGGGACCAGTTTTTGGTCCTGGGTCTGAAATTTTTCCTTCTCTAGAATTTTCATGATGGACAACACGATGACTGGTTGGTTGGTACAACGGGTCGTTGTCGCTACTCGTCCTAGCTACTGGAAATTCTGAATGATTCCTAGGGTTGAACAACAAATGGGAATAATGATGTGTTGGATGGGACAGCGGGTCGTTGTTGCCACTCGCTGTCATTCGTAGAGTTTTGAACCAACTCTTGATATCCCCCAACGGATGGACAGGATGACCTGTTATCCGAAACAATAGGTCGTTGCTTCCATCCGTTGTCACCGGGGTGACTTGAGCATTTTCTAGATCTCACCCAACGACTACATAGGACGAGTCATTATATCAAAGTACGACTCATGTTTGGCCCATTGTTTGAGAGAAAGTTTTTGATCACATTATGGTATTGATAGGATGGAAAGCACAACGACTCGTTGTAACCAATGACAGGTTGTTGTACCACCCATTGAATATGAGGATTGAAAGCTGCATGGCTGAAAATGACTCAGACAATGGGTCGTTGTTACTGACAATGACTCGTTGATTGAGTCATTCTAAGAGAAACTTTTTGGTTTCTTTTTCTGGTTTTTTCATTTCAAGTCTGAGTTTGGTCTAAGAATCTTTTGGAGTGTAACAATATCTCCCCCTTGGAAATATTCGTCCTCGAATGAAGACTAAGTAGACTAAAGACTGGGGGAAAGAGCTGTAATCCCAAATTGAAAACTAATAACTGATTACTGAAGGAGTGACTGATTCCAAACTGGGATAGACATATAGGTTGAGTTATGCTACTAGAGTGCACCCTAAAACATGACTAGAGCCGATGAGTATGGAACTGAATAAAGTACTGAGGAGGAATTTAGTACCTGATGTTGAAGCTGAGCTAGAAGGGAATAGGTGAGGGTACTTAGCCATCATGTCTACTTCTGCTTTCCATGTGGCTCCCTCGACTAGCTGGTTCCTCCATAAATCTTTACTAAAGTGACCTCCTTATTCCTCAGCTTATGAACTTGGCGGTCTAGGATCTGAACTGGAACTTCTTAGTAAGAGAGGCTGTACTTTACCCCAACACTCTCTAGAGGAACTACTGAGGTCGGGTCACCGATGCATTTCTTCAACAAGGACACATGGAAGACTGGGTGCACCGATGCTAACTCCGCAGGCAATTCCAGCTCATAAGCCACATTGCCGATGCATCTCAGGATCCTGTAAGGGCCAACATATCTAGGATTGAGGTTTCCTTTCTTCCTGAATCTCATCACCTCTTTCATACGTGAGATTTTAAGATATACCCAATCATCCACAACAAACTCTAACTCCCTTCTTCTTACATACGCATGCGATTTCTGTTGGGTTTAAGCTGTTTTCAACAACTCCCTGATAATTTGAACCTTCTTCATGGCCTCATGTACTGAATCAGGTCTTATTAAGGTAGTTTCACCAACCTCAAACTACCTTATAGGATATCTACACCTCCTACCATATAATGCCTAGAAGGGGGCCATCTGAATACTAGAGTGGTAGCTGTTGTTGTATGAAAACTCGATGAGAGATAAGTGATCATCCCAACTTCCCTTGAAATTGATCACACAAGCCCTCAACATATCCTCCAGAGTCTGAATAGTCCGCTCATCCTGGCCATCTGTCTGTGGGTGAAAAGTTATGTTGAGCTTGACCTGAGTATCAAGTCCTTTTTTAAATGACTTCCAGAAGTGCGAGGTTAACTGAGTACCCCTATCTAAAATGATGGACAAGAAAACCCCATGTAGTCTGATTAAATCTCATATGTATAGTCTAGCATAATCCTCTTTGAGTCTGTGGTCTTAATTAGTAGGAAATGTGCTGACTTAGTCATCCGGTCTACAACCACCCAAATTAAGTCATGCTGTCGGTGAGTACAAGGTAGACCTATAATGAAGTCCATGTTGACTTCTTCTGTAACACCCCAAAACTTTTCTAGAACAAACTCAGACCTTGCAAGAAAAATCCAGAAGAAATCAGAAAAAAGTTGCCTCAAAACGACTGAGATAATGAGTCGTGGTTAGCTCCAACGACCCATTGTCTCAGTCGTGGTCAGCCTTTCCTTGGTCCTTCGGGAACCAAGGGGACATGGAATGACTCATTGCAAGAAACAACGAGTCATCCTACTATTTGTTGGTCCCCAACTCAGAATTCCCTTTTCCAGGAACCCACGACTCAACCAATGAGTCGTCGTCTGATACAATAACTCGTGGTGTGAGTCGTTAGTTGGGATTCCCAGAAATCATCTTCAGTGACAACGAGTTGAAACAATGACCCATTGTATCACACAACGAGTCATTGTGACCACCTATGGTTCCAAGTTCAGAGATCTTATGAACCGTTCTAGAGGGGATGACAACTCGACACAACGACCCCTTGGGTCCACCAATGAGTCGTTGTGTTGCCCGTTGTTAGGATTCCCAAACTTTTTCTTCCAGTGGCTACGGGAGGAACCTACGACCCGTTGATTCATCCAACGAGTCATGGTCCCTTTCGTTGGCAGTTCCAATGAGCCTAGAACCAAGGCCCAAGGACCAAAGACTGGTCCCAACGAGTCGTGGTCTCAACCAATAATTTGTTGAATGACCCATTGGTCCCTGTCGGCAGTTTTTCCAGATTTTTCACCAGGGATATTTTTGTAACATTCCACCTTTTTAATTCCTAAAGTACGTCATTTTGGGTTATTTTTAGGGAATTTAGAGGGGTAATCGAAGATTACATCCCCCCTCTCATTCCCTCAAAAGTCAAATAATAAATATTCTCCCAGGAAAACTCAGAGCAGGAACTAGGGCACTCGAATTCTCCTCAGATTCTCTCTGGGATTTCTTCACCAGGTTTGTGGGCATTCAACAAGGGAATTGTTCTTCCCTTATGTCCCCCAAAATCATTCCTTAATTCTCTATCAGTTATAGCCCTGAGGTTTCGAAATTTAGAAAGTTTTCAGACAGAATTCTATAAATTTTAGGTGGAACATTATCCATGTTATTAGCTTCTATATTTTTCCTAAATCCTTAGAAATCATATGGGAACTAGTTTCTTGTAAAATGATTTAGCCCTAGCTTTGGCATTCAGTAAATCAGAGTCTTGCATATTTGACTAGTTGTTCATGTTGCTTGATTCTAACTGTGTTGGGATTCTTTTGTTGTTAAAATAAGTTGAAATCTCAGTCAAACGTATGCTAGTCTAGTTTTAGTCAGAATATCAGTATACTCAGTCTTATCCAGAAATGTCAGCTGATCAGTTTGACTATAATCTTTTCTTAAGAAGTGTAGGACTGCGATGCTCATAAAAGACATTGACCTCTCCAGCCTCATCGTTCATGCCCAAAAGATTGAGGAAGAAAAACTGAAAGACATGGAGTGGGAGAATAAGCGGGCTAGGATTGGACAATCAGATTATGGACACCAGAGGTCTGGTGGTAGTAGCAGCAGCAGAGGGCTTCAACACCCACTTCAGCCAGCGCCCCTACTTTCTGGTCCCGTAAGGATCAGAAGGGTGGAGCATCTGGCTCACAGTCCCAGAGTCACAACGCCAGCAAACGCTATCCAGCTTGCCCTAATTGTTGCAAGAACTATCCAAGGGAATTCCTTTAGGGCAGAGAGGATTGCTTTGGGTGTGGACAGCTAGGTCACTGGCTCAGAGAATGCCCGTCAGCAGGACAAGGGAGATCACAGTCTACCACTTCAGTAGCTCCAGCAGGCCGACCAGCTCAACAAGCTAACACTTCAAGTACGGATGACGATCAGCTCCAAAACCATTTTTATGCTTTATCCTCTGTCAGGATCAGGAAAGCTCACCTAACGTGGTCACAGGTATGTTACATCTCTTCCATATAGATGTGTATGCCCTACTAGATTCAGGAAGCCACACTATCATTCATGACTCCCTAAGTAGCTGTCCAGTTTGAAATCTGTCTAGAAGTCCTCTCAGAATCATTCTTAGTCTCTACCACAATTGATGAGTTAGTTAGAGCCGATCGCGTGTATAGAAACTGCCCCATCATAGTGTTGAATAAGGTTATTCCACCCGATCTAGTAGAGTTAGACATGATTGATTTCGATCTTGTTCTTGGCATGGATTGGTTACACTCCAGTTATGCCTCAGTGGACTTTAGAACTAGGGTCATCAGATTTCAGTTCCCTAATGAGTCGGTTATAGAGTGGATGGGTAGTAGTTCAATGCCTAAGGGTTGGTTTATTTCCTACCTTACGACAAGAAAGCTTATTTCTAAGGGGTGCATTTATCATCTAGTTCGGGTTAAGGATTCCAACTTTGAGACCCCAACTATCCAGTTAGTTTCAGTTGTCAGTTAGTTCCCTGACGTGTTTCATGAAGATTTTCCTAGAGTCCCACCTGAGCGGGAAATAGACTTCGGCATAGACCTTCTTCCAGACACTCAGCACATCTCCATCCCTCCTTACAGAATGACTCTAGATAAGCTTAAGGATTTGAAGGAGTAGCTAAAAGATCTTCTCAATAAAGGTTTCATCAGGCCCAACATCTTTCCATGGGGTGATCCAGTATTATTCGTGCGAAAGAAAGAGGGTACTCTCAGAATGTGTATCGATTACTTCCAGCTGAACAAAGTCAAAATTAAGAACAGGTATCCCCTACCCAGGATTGACGACTTGTTCGATCAGCTTCAGGGAGCCAGTTGTTTCTCCAAGGTAGATCTCAGGTCGAGGTATCATCAGCTAAGAGTCAGAAAATGTGACATACCGAAAATAGCCTTCAGAACCCGGTATGGTCACTATGAATTCGTGGTTATGTCCTTTGGACTAACTAATGCCCCCGCAACTTTCATGAACCTGATGAATAGGGTTTTCAAGCCTTATCTAGACATGTTCGTTATTGTGTTCATTAATGACATTATGGTATACTCCAAAAATGAGGAGGAACATGCTAACCATCTAAGGATAATGCTACAGACACTCAGAGACCGCCAGTTGTTCACTAAGTTCAGCAAATGTGAATTCTGGTTGAAGTCTGTGAATTTCCTTGGTCACGTGGTCTCAGGTGAGGGTATTCAGGTAGATCTTCCAAATATAGTGATCTCGGGCAAAATAGCATGCCCGAGCTACGCTTGATAACTTAAATTAGTCTTGTTTATCTAAGTTATTTTATACATTTTCATGCGATTTTATATAA
>JACEIK010011150.1:0-13664 GCA_018107945.1 Datura stramonium
AAACCCACCATGAATATACTTCTAACTAGCAAATTAGTAAAGCATATTTAAAGATAGAGAGAAGATACCAAGAGGATTCCCCTCACATTCATTGCATTAGTTTCACAACTTTGCTTCACAAGCTCTTACAACAATGGTGGAATTCCCCCAAAATGGTTAAATAAAAAGAAGAAGAAAAGTTCTACCTAACTCTACAAATCTATGGAGAAAATATTCTACTGAAAATTCTATGAAGAAGATGAATTCTAGATGATTGAATTGATTTATAAATTCCCCTTTGATTGGTGTACAATGGAGGTTATATATCTATACTTTCTTGTGTACAACTTTCCCCAAATGCCCTTGAAGATTCTAGATGCTCCAGAGACCTTTTTGGACCCTTTTACCCTTCATTAGATGGCCTCTTCGGTGAGGGGCGTTTCACCGATGTAAATTCGTGGAGAACCAAACTGTGGCCGGTTGAAAAAAGTGGCCTGATAGGAGTGAACCGGCGGTTCAGGGGCGTTTAGCCGGTCAATTCCGCGAAGAGCCAGTTGTTTAGTCGGTCTGGGCAGTAGCTTCGGCATTTTGCCCGTGTTTCTTCCTTCAAGATCTGCGTTTAGCCGATTCAAAGCATGTTCTTGCACCTCTTTTTGAGCTCAAATCTTCCCTTATCTTTGGTTCCTCTCCCTCATATGCTAACTTATTAAATTTCTTCTCAAATTTCATGTGTTTTGCTCGATTTCATGCTTTCTTTACTCACATGCGGTACCTACAAAGAATTCAAGAGAAATGGCATAAAATCCACATAAATGACTCAAAACTAAGCAAAAACTCATGATTAGGAGCCTAATGAGTTGGTAAATTTCCAACTCATCAACGGGACTTCCTCACCCATTTTCTATTTTTTGAGCCGCAAAGGTATTGCTTCACTCATTTAGATTTATATTTCTTTCTCTTGGGTGATGCTTCGAATATATGCTCAGCTCCTTCATCTTTATTTCCAACAACACTAGCCACACAAATATCCCCAACTCCTATGGACAATAAGTGGCCCTTCATGTCTTTGAAGGTTATGATTTCATTCTTGACCCGAAACCTTATATCATGCTTTCCTGAGTATATAAGTGCATTTTCAGTCTCTAGAAAAGGTCTCCCAAGAATAATAGGGATGTCGCGATCCACATCCCAATCTAGTACCAAAAAATCAATCAGAAGTATAAATTTTTTGACTTTCACTAACACATTTTCCACCACCCCTACCAACGTCTCGATAGACTTGTTAATTATTTGGAGTTGAATAGAGGTGGGTTTAAGAATGGACAATATGGATTTCTTGTATATAGCAAGGGGCATCAAATTTATACTATCCCCATTGTCACACAAGGCATGCAAGTAATCATATCTTCTAATTCTGCAAGGAACGATGAATTCACCCTGATTACCCTTCTTTTCAACATAAATGTCGGCAATGATGGAACTCACATGGTGCATTACCGGAATTAACTCTTCTTTATTACACAAAAGCTTCCTAGTCAGCAACATCTTTATATACTTAGCAAAACCAGGCATCTCTTTGATAACATCAATAAATGGAACCCGAAGTGTAGCTTTCTTCAGTTGCTCAATTGCTTTTCAATGTTCACATCAAGAGCTTGTTAGGCTATCCTTTATGGAAAGGGAGGAACATGTGTATGAAAGTATTTAACAATGTCATCCACTCCTTCCTTGGACTTTCCCTTCCTTTTTGAAGTAACTAAACCATCTTAAAAAATATCCTCTATTGGTGGCTTCTTTACTTCTTCATCAACATTCTCACTAACATATGATTTCATCAACCCTTCATTTTGACCAACACCTGCATAAAATTTTTTAGATTCTTTATCAACCACACCATCCATAGCTTCATCACCCATATGTTGCATAATTTTACCACTCCTTGTGACTATAGCCATATATTAAGCATTAGAAGGACCCAAATTTCCCTTAGGATTACCACTGTGTCACTCAGAAGGTGTCCCTTCTATTTGGGATTGTGGTCACATGAAAGGTCCCTTACTTGTTATTTCAACTTTTGAATAGATGTGGTATTAGAACCCATAATCTCCGTAAGGTTCTTTAAGCATGTGTCCAACCGTTCGTAATTTGCAAGCACCTTTTCTAAAATCCCCTTAAGCTTTCAGCTCCCTTGCTCTTAAGAAGGACCCTCCCTCCAATTTTGAGAACTAGAAGAGGGACCCTTTGGTGGAACATAAAAATTGGAGCTCCTATTTTAATAGTTTCCATATTGTGCCAACCTTAACTTGGGCCACCATAATAATTTCTTGGGTAGTATTGACCTTGACCTTGTGGTTGAGGTCACCATTATCCTTGATATAAGGAAGGGGGATGGCCTTGATATTATTGCTGGTAGTGTGCTCTATAGCCTTCGGACGTATTGACAACATAGGTGGCATCTCCAACTTGCATATGAGGTGGCCCTAGTATGATTGATATTGATATGGAGGAGGGGGCATACATGCCCATATTGAACACCAATCGGGGCTTCTTCAACAACATTCACCTTTTTTACCTTAGCCTCGGTCAACGTTTTGGTAAGTAGGACTATTTTAGTGGCCATGGCCACCATCATTTGGTCATAATCCTGGTTCTCCTTTATCAAGTGAGATAATGAAAGAGTACCGACATTTATCCCTTTATTTTGATCTCTTCCATGACATGCTAGTTGTGCTTTGAAATCCTATCCAAGATAATGACAATCTAGTTGAAGGTCTTGTCCATGAAGACTCTCCAAGCAGCACTATTTGCAACAGACTGCGTCAACGGGACCAAACCTATATAGAAATTCTCAAGAAAAATATGCTCGGGGAACCTGTGGTTGGTTTCCCTAAGTATATACTGCGTGGAACATTCCCAAGTTTCAAATAGTTGCTTCTCAGGAAGTTGTCGGAAATAAAAGATCTTATCCGCTGCTCCATTTTTTATCTAGGTGGGAACCATTTTTTGAGGAAGACATTCATAAGCTCTTTCTATGTATTGATTGAATTAGGAGGTAACCCATGAAACCATTCTCTAGATTCCTCGATAAATGAGTATATGAATACCTTTAGTCAAATGACATCATCGGAGTCGTTATTCTTCATTTGGAGGTTGCACACCTCCAAGAAATTCTTCAGAGGTCTGATAATGCTCAAACCATGCCTCCTACCGAAGTATGAAATAGACGTTGTCAATGAAGAACCCAACTAAGAGGTTGGGGTCGAACCCACAGGGAATATGGAAGAGCTAGACTAAAGCCGGTAAGTGAATTTGGTAGATAGTTACTCCAAATTGGGGATTTTAAAGAAAACAATAATTAAAAACACAATTGAAATTATGGGTGAAATCAAGAATTAAAGATAACTAGGGTTTTGTGTTCCCCATGTATTCATAATTGCTTTGGGTATACATACGTGATCATCACCAATACTTACTTGTACTGATAACCTAGGTTCATTCAAACGACCGACCAGTCCCTATTGAATGACTATACTCAATCACCTAATCAGGTCTCATGAGCAATTGCAAATTAACCGTTATCAATGTTTCACAAATTTTAACTATCCTGTGACCATAGCTCAAGTTAAAACAATGATCATCAAGATCAAGGCTTTGTTGTAATTCTCTTTTCCTAATCTCTACCTCATAGAACCGAGCAAGTAAAGAATTCGGGAAAGTCCTAACATTGTACACCATTAAGAAATGTTTAAGCATGAAGAGAATACAATACAAGTGTTTTTCATTGGATTTGAATCACTTTTATGTAACCCTAGCTTGTTAATCCACCATGATTCCCACAACCCTAGCTATGGAGGTTTTAGCCTCTCATAATTGTAAGGTTGTGATTTGTTTGCATAATTAAAGACATTAATCAATACTTACAATTATAATTGAGAGAAAAACTTCCTTGAATTAATCAGCAAAATCCTTAAGAACAATATGAAGATCGAGATAAGGTTGATCACAAGTTGAACAACTCAATTCTCATGTCTATATCTCTTTAATTTCATTGCCAATCAATTCTAATCACTCCTAATTACTTCTGGTCGACTCTCTCTTGAAAATAAAATATAAAAAGTATTTATACAGATATAAAAATCCTTTTTCTAAGCTAACAGGGTAAACTTCCATATTAGCTACCGCTCGTGCCACGATCCGGCCTATGACCCATAGCAGGCTTGTATGGGTCGTACCTGCCATCGATAGGTCTTTAGCTTGCTGAAATCCGGCTAAGTTTTGGGATTTGGTATGACTTGTACCATCTTCCTATGAGTCGTACTGAGCTTCCATAGTTTAAATCTAAAGACTCTGAATTTTTCTAAAGTTTGTCATGAATGTCTTGGTACAACTCGTACCTTGCCTTCACGACTCGTACTGTAGTCATCCGTACCTAGAGTCAGCCTTTGTGAAATTTCTTTGAATCTTTCCACGACTTGAAATTATGGCTCGTACCACGATCATACGACTCGTACTGTGAGTCGTGGGTTGCATCTTTCTCAGCTCATCCTTCTGACTATTTTCACGAGTCTTAGTACGATTCGTACCACCGATGTACGACTCATACTGATTCTGTTATCTTGGCTCATTTTCTGCTCTTTTAAGCTTCTTTTACCGAATCTTATTCCAACACCTAAGTTTACGTGGAAACACAAGAAAAGTACTTCATATCCATATAAACACACCTAAGCCCATGATATTTTCTTTAGTTTTGAGCGTCGAAAGTACTGTAAATCCACATCACATCAACACCCTCAACTTAAGACTTTTGCATGTCCTCAGGCAAAGAAAAAGAAAAAACTAAAACACAACGCTCAACTAGAAAATAAACCTAAGATACTACAGTCAATACTTAAACAAAATTTTCACTTTACATACAACAACTTCTGACCCTTTTCCATGAACCAACATCAGCTAATGTAGTACAAGCAACCTCAAAACATAATAAATGGGGACCAAGAATGTCATCTAGCTATCAACATGCAATCAAGTCATTACCAATATTTTTCACACAGACCAACGGTAAAAGTAAACATAATCCATGTACCCTCACAACAAATGAAGTCCCCACTCACAGATATAGTATCAAATATGTATGAGACTAGACAAATGAAATACTCACCCTCACAAAGAAGTTCCAAGTACCATGTATCAGATACCATAAGCTTGCCTTTATTTTCTCTATTTTGATTTGTCGAATGGTAAAATTAGGTTCACTATAGGACTTGATATGACTTGTAATGTAGGCTTAGTGCTGGACATAATAAAGATGAGAGACTTTTAAGTGACTATCCCTTCCTTGGCACTACATACATTGGCTTCACCTTTCATCTACTTCACCTTTTATTCTTTTCATTCCTTTTCTTCCCTTTTCACCTCTTTTGTATACATTTGCATGGGTGTGGTGTATTTTTGACTTTTTTAGCATTTTTATTTTCTTTTGAAATTTCTTTTTCAAGATTCTCAATTTTTTTCATCTCTTTTTTTTACCACACCACAACTCATTTTCACCTTTTTCTCTTTTTTTTCCTCGTTTCTCATTCCCACCATTTACGCACCCCTACTCTAGCCACCCTCAACTTAGGCATTGTGCCTATGTTGAGGTTCACGATATCCAAGGAAGGACCAGGGCCAAAATAGGTTCATTATAAACAAATGGGTACGGTTCATTGGTTAATCAAAGAAAAAAATGGGTCAATTTAGGCTCAAAATTGGGATCAACGGATTCATATGATTTTGATAGGGTTATATAGGCTAAAAGTGAGCTAAACAAAAATGGCCTACGATCATATCCTAACCAACCATCCTTAGACTATGCAAAGACCAACCAGACAAGTTCTAGATCTTCTATACAATACTAAACTAGGTACTTCACCTCAATCTCTCATGGAACATGAATTATATTTGCTTTACCTATCTGGTTTACACATGGCTTAACAGGACTACTCATGATAATAAACTAAATGAAATCAAAAGATCCACATAAATCATGCATGCAGTAACAAATACATAGCTAATGCATAAAATTTTTTAAACAGGGTCAATTTTTTCCAAAAACCAAAACTAGTGCATTTTTATTGGCTGAGTACTTCTAAGTTATTTCCTAATTAAAATAAAATCACAAACTAAAAATAAAAATTCTAAACATGCTGGTTCTACTAGATAGAATGTCCGAGGGAAAATAAACACGGTAAGAAAAACCCTTGGACGTATCAAAAATCCCAAAAATAACAAGTACAACCCCTCCCCTTTTTGAAAATTTAGCTTTGTCCCTGAAGCATGAGATAGAAGAACATAGGGAAGGTAAAATACCTAAGGCTACTCAGACTTCGCCTTGTGGAATATGTACCTCCACTGTAATCGTGGCGCTAGCGGTGGCTAGCGCACTCCTTGAAGTATCAACAGGGGAAGTGGTTACCCCCTCAGTAGTTTTGGCCGCTTCAACGACCTCAGTGTGAATCAGGCTGAGGCATGGTGGAGCTTCCTGCTTTTCTAGCTCACTCCTGTAGCTCTGACATATATGCATCATGAGTCTGCAGGCTCTCTACTCTGGCCCGCTTACGTTCTCTGCTCTATTTCTTCCTCTTCTTCCTCCAACTCTCCTCTCCATCATCCTTAGAAACTCCTTTTTTCCTTTTCTCCAGCAGCTACAATCGACTCGCAATAAGCTTCCAAATCAATCTCTTCGTCAAATTCGACATCTAGGTTTGGAAGAGTGGGGGCCACAATAACTGTCGGTTGTCGTGATGACAACTCAATTACTTGGTTCCGAAGAGCCCCCAACTCCTCACGGGGATTGCTGGTGTATGTATGCTCCGCTATCCATACAATGAATCGGCTCTCAAATCCATCTAGGTGAGCATGTAGAGCCTGAGCTGCTGCATCTATCTACGCCTTGACCCATGGCTTTATATTTTCCATCATGGCCTGAATATTTCGCTCTGCCATGGTTAACCCTTTGGTCAGCTTCTGGAGGAAGTCCTGTGGTACCAAAACATGCCCTTCTGGAGTCTGAGTCTGCAAGCTAGGTGGTGGTGTGGCAGATGTGCTAGGAGCTGCCTCCGAATAACCGGCATCTATAGCCGGTGTCTCACTCTGCTCCTGTGTAATAGGGGCATTCACCTGTGTGCCCCTTGCTAGCTGAGCCAATGGAACTGCTGTGGATAGCCGGGCTCGGCTTACTGGGTTCATTTCATCCCGGATAAGTCTTATATCTGCAATCCTCTGGCCTCCAATCATACACTCCTCACCTCGTCGTACTGGCACTCCTGCCTCTGTACATAGCCTGAATACAAAACTCGGGAATGGGATGGTAGTGCTTACTCCCACCGCCCAATCTCGTATCTCACCTATAATGATCCTCGGGATGTTGATTGATAGCGGCACATGAGCCATGCCACCAAAGCTTCCCTGTCAGCACTGAGGGTGTTTTCATTGATTGTGGGTGCTAGTCGGTGGCATACTAGTGTCCAGTAGGCCTTAGCAATAAAATTCAACGAACTCTTGGCAACCTGCTTTCATCTAGAAACCCACTCAACTCCCTCCTTGTCCTCAACAATCACCTCTGCCAGCCATTTCAACTGCCTCTATGTTTCTTCCAAGCCTAGCTGCTTGATATGCTTCATTGCCTCCACCCTGTACTCGTATTCTGGCATCATCTGTGTAGGAAAGAACTATGGTCCATACAAAATCTGAGCGATGGTCTGCTCAGATATGTCAACCTCTAGAGCCCGAACCACAACACTATCCAGATGAGGCCGGTCTTTTATTTTCTGCCCCTACTTCGCCTTTATCTCCATGCTGGTTAAAAAACCCTCGAACCAATTCTGCTGTATACTGAGCTGGAGTCTTGGCCATCCACTCGAAACCATAGAAACTGAATATCCTCTTCATCTCCTCAACTTCATTGAGTGAGTTTGAGAGGATTCGTGGCTCTTCCTGGATGCTCCGCCTTGGCTTGTTCTTGGCCGTGAGAGAAATTCCCAGCTCATAAATCTCTCTACCTCCCAACACTCTCCACCGAACTATGCGGTTCTCTCTGGGTGGGGTCTATTCTTATGCAGCATCTGGGGCCTCCTCCTCTAATTCATCGGTTCCACTTGCTTCACCTGATTGGGTCTCCTCAGACGCTTCTTCTGCATTTGAGTCGTTTTCTGACTCCTGATTATCTCCTCTAGCGCCCTCCTTAGACTGGGGAGCTTGGGCCGATGTGGCAGTGGCTGCTTCATCTTGTACTCTTGCTTTCGCCCTAGTGGTTCTAGTTTTGTTTGTGTCTGAAGTTTCTATCTATTAGTCCTCAACTGAACCACTAGGGGAGTTTCCTGCTTGCCCAGCCTCGGACTTAGATGTTTCATCAATTAATGTTCTCCGGGCTGTTGCTTTGGATGCCTTTCGCTTTCGTGTCATTGTATTTGTAGAAAAAAAGAGTTAGAATTCCATATTTGAGAAATAAGGATTGAAAAAGAAAGTTTTAGATTCTCATCACTGGTCGACAGTACAAGTCGTACCAAGACGATACGACTCGTATGAAGTCCCAAAAACTCAATGTAATTACTATGGATCGTAGGTACGACTCGTACCTCGAGGGTAAAACCGGTACCTTGAGTCGTCTAATAACACACCAACATTATTGTTTCTCTGTATTTTTCCATGACTTATGGTACGACCTATAGGTCGATTCCACGAGTCGTAGGAAGGACTCGTCTACCTCAACTGGCTTAGCCCTGTTCAGATCTTGAGTATGAACGCACAGTACGACTCATGGTGGCAAACCACTATCCATACTATGGTTCATACCACATTCTTAACTTGTTCAGTTTCGCAGGGGTTCTCTTTTTCGCAATTTGGGTACTTAGATTTCCCCCAGGTCTAGGCCATGTATTCAATCAAATTAACCCATACTCATTCCTCCCCTTTCTACTCACTACCCATGACTCAAATTTAAAATTTTCATCTTATAGGTGTATTTCAATCAACTTTCAATGTTTTCCCAATTTATACACAGTTTGAAAATTCCCCTAACCATCGAATTATTAACATTTTTTCATCAACCAGTGAATTACAGGGGTTTAGCAGCCATGACTTCAAGCAAGTTAAAATTTTTGATATTCAGAGCTTTTACTTACTTGATGATTCTTTCTTTAACCGGTGATCACGAATGTGGGTTGATATGTACTAAATTTGAGCAAGAAATTGCTCTAAGCTTCCTTTCTTTTGAGTCACGGGTGTGAGGGATTCGTTGTTTAGCATTCGTAGGTTTGAATTGTTTTTCGTGGGAAGAAAGGCCGCATGGGGTCTGAGGTTCAAATGGGTAAAGGGAAAGTTTTTAAAATCTAGGCCGAGTAGGGTTTGATTTTTTTTATTTTGACCCATCATGACTCATACCACGAGTCGTAGGAAGCCCCTACGACTCGTCCCTTCGACCCGTAAGTCAGAATTTTAAGAACTTACCTAGGGCCCTACGTGTGCAATCTTATGACTCATACCATATGGGTACGATTCATATGATGACTCGTAGGTTGTAGCTTTGAATTGCTTCTATGGACCTCACCATGATTGCTGCTACGGCTCATAGGATGCTATCACGAGTCGTACTGAGAGCCTAGCAGCTGCTATTTTAGTAGTGTTTTAGCCTCCTATTTTTGTTTTTCCTGCACACTGAGCATACATTAGTTCAATAACTTGGGTTGCCTCCCAAGAAGCGCTTGATTTAACGTTGCGGCACGACGCAGGTGGCCCAGTTACTCAGACTTCACCAAGCCACCACTTGGATTGCCTCCCAAGAAACGCCTGATTTAGCGTCGCGGCATGACACAAATCTCTTGACTACTACTCATATGCATCCTCTAGTGCTGAGACTATGCTGAATTCCTTTGGTTACTGCATTGACCAGAAGATGTTAAAGGTGGCCTCTTCTTTGTTCAGTCTAAATTTCAACTGGCCCGCCTCCATATCTGTATGACCCTCCCTGTTGCAAGGAATGGTTGCCCCAAAATGATGGGGACCTCATAATCCACCTCGCAGTCCAGAATCACAAAGTGCACTAGGAATATAAATTTGTCCACCTTGACAAGCACATCGGATTCCCAACGAGCTTTTTAACAGTTCTGTCAGCCATTAGTAGCCGCATAGTGGTCGGTGTGGGGGCTCCCAAGCCCAATTTCTTGAACACTGCCAAGGGCATCAAATTGATGCTAGCTCCCAGATCACAAAGTGCCCTTGCAAACTCGACATTTCCAATGGTGCAAGGTATAGTGGAAGCACCTGGGTCTTCCTTCTTTTGAGGTAGGACCCTTGTAGCTATGGCACTACAGTGATGTTCATTTTCGACCGGCTCATAGCTCACTGATCTCTTCTTAGTCACCAAGTCCTTCATAAACTTTGCATATCCTGGCATTTGTTCCAATGCCTCAACCAATGGTATGTTCACAGATAACTGTTTAAGCATTGAAAGGAATTTCTAGAACTTATCATTCTCTGCCTTTTTTTTCATCCTTTGAGGGAATGGTGGCGGTGGTCGTGGGATAGCTTCGTAGATTTACATTGCTTCTTGGGCAATGCGGGGTTTTTCTTCACCTCTTAGGGCCTCAACATGCTCAGCGCCCCATGTCTTAACACTCTTCTCATTCTCCTCCATTATTCTTTCTTTCATCCATTCAACTATAGCTGGAAACAGGGGTCAACTATTGTCTTACCACTCCTAGTCATCATCGCCATGCAATGGCCATCGTTCTTTGGGTTTTGGACAATGTTTCTAGGTAGTGTACCCTTTTGTCTAGGGTTCATTGATGCTGACAGTTGCCCAAGTTGATGTTCGATCTGCTTGATGGCTGTAGCATGAGATTCCACTTTATGACCCATACTTGATAAGTCACTTCGGATCTCCTTTAGTTGCTCATCAATGGACCTCATCTTCTTCAACATCTCAACCATCATGCTCTCCAGCTTTGATTGCCCAGCCTCCCCTCTCGTGCATTGGGAGGCACATAAACTCCAGCCCGGTCATTGCAGTATCCATCGTTTCTTCTCCAGTCTCCTTCGCTCTCACGGCCTCAGCTCCTATCTCTAAACCCGTTTCTATTGTAGTTGTCTCTATATTGGTTCTGACCTTGATTTCTAGAACCTTGGCGCCAATTGTCTTGTCCAGACGCTTGGGCGTTGGCTCGAAATCTCTCCACTTGGCTATCCAGGAAGTTTTCCTCTTCAGAATCAGAGTGATTAGTTCCCTGTTCCATTTCTTGAGTTCCCACTGCATTTACCTTTTTGGCTCCAGCTCCCATAATATGCTTTCACAGCAAGTCCAATGATGTGCGCATATGAGCCAACTCTTGGTTGCATTCTTATTCTTTCCTTCATTGGTCTGTAGTCAAACCAACATCATATGTACCGACCACTGCATCAACCTCCCTCGTAGCCAGGCCTTCTTCGTCTTAGTCACCCTGTCAAGGATAGTGACAGCTTGCTCCCAGGTGTGACTCATCAATGCTCCTCTTGCCACCGTGTCCGCTAAAGCTGTGGTGCTATTATTCAAAGATCTGTAAAGGATTTCCAACAAACTATCATCTGGGATCTTGTGGTTCGGGCACTTTGTCAACTTCTTTTTAAACCTCAACCAGGTTTCATGAAGTGCCTCTGTCTTAATTTGTCAGAAGTTGTATATCTCTTCTTTTAGCTGCAACATTCTGGAGGGGGGGGAAAGAATCTCTCCAAGAAGGCCTGTTTGATCTCCCTCTAGTTGGTTATGGAGTCGTTGGGCAACTCCGATAACCATAACGTGGCTTCCCCTGATAGAGAAAAGGGGAAGAGTCTGAGCCGTATGGCATCCTGGCTTACTTCAGGCAACCTGTACGCCTTGTATATTCCTACGAAGTTCATCAAGTGCAGGTTGGTTTCATTCGCTGCATGAACACTAAACACCCCTTTCATGTTTAGCAATTGAATCATGGTGCTCGTGATATAAAATTTGGCCCCAACAGGCAATGGTGGTGACACAATTGCTCCAATAGACCCAACTTCATCAATGTATGGGTCCTCATCATCGAAGAACTGAGGGGAAAGTCTGTAACCTCTGTTGCCCCTCCCGTGTCGACCATCATTCACTACTTCTTCTCTAACATCATCCGCGTCTTGAAATGCAGCATGCCGAGCTAGCTCGGCGTGCCTAGCTTCTGAAGCTATGCTGACATCTTTTTGATCCTGGTTCTCCATCCTGTGCAGTGCTCGTTCGATTTCTGGATTCAATGGAATAAGGGGATCTTCGCTACTCCGAGTGCTTGGCATTCACCGGAAAACAACCTGTGGGTATTAAGAAAAACAAAAAGAAAACATAATTAAGGAAATAACTGCCAAAAAGTCAAACAAGCCAATAATCTAGTCTTAGTCGTATTCCCCGGCAACGACGCCACTTTTTGATAACGCTCAAACCATACCTCCTACTGAAGTATGAAGTGAACGTTGTCAATAAAGAACCCAACTAAGAGATTGGGTCGAACCCACAGGGAATATGGAAAGAGCTAGACTAAAGCCGATAAGTGAACTTGTTAGGTAGTTACTCCAAATTGGGGGTTTTAAATAAAACAATAATTAAAAACACAATTGAAATTATGGGTGAAATCAAGATTTAAAGATAACTAGGGCTTTGAGTTCCCCATGGGTTCATAACTGCTTTGGGTATACATACATGATCATCACCAATGCTTACTTCTAAAACTGATAACCTAGGTTCATTCAAACGATCGACCAGTCCCTATTGAATGACTATACTCAATCACCCGACCAGGTCTCATGAGTAATCACAAATTAACCGTTATCAATGTGTCCCAAATTTTAACTATCCTGCGACCACAGATCAAGTTAATACAATGATCATCAAGATCAAGACATTTTTTGTAATTCTCTTTTCCTAATCTCTACCTCTTAGACATCAGCAAGTAAAGAATTCGGGCAAGTCCTAACGTTGTACACCATTAAGAAACGTTTAAGCATGAAGAGAATACAATACAAGTGTTTTGCATCGATTTTGAATCACTTTTATGTAACCCTTGCTTGTTAATCCACAATGATTCCCACAACCCTAGCTATGGAGGTTTTAGCCTCTCATAATTGCAAGATTGTGATTTGTTTGCATAATTAAAGACATGAATCAATACTTACAATTACAATTGAAAGAAAAACTTCCTTGAATTAATCAGAAAAATCCTTATGACCAATATGAAGATCGAGAAAAGGTTGATCAGAAGTTGAACAACTCAATTCTCACGTCTATATCTCCTTAATTTTGTTGCCAATCAGTTCTACTCACTCTTAATTACGTCTGGTCGACTCTCTTGTGAAAATAAAACATAAAACATATTTATACAGACATAAAAATCCTTTTCCTAAGCTAATATGGTAAACTTCCATATTTGCTGCAGCTCGTGCCACGATCAGACCTACGACCCGTAGCAGGCTTTTACTGGTCATACCTGCCATCCGTAGGTCTTTAGCTTGCTGAAATTCGGCTAAGTGTTGGGCTTTGGTACGACTTGTACCATCTTCCTACGAGTCATACTGAGTGATGAGCCCGCAAGTGTACGGGTCGTACAAGTAATACAGTGGCTCTTTTTAAGAACCGGAATGTCGAACCCACAGGAATAGGAATACGGGGTGAA
>JACEIK010011152.1:13675-24574 GCA_018107945.1 Datura stramonium
GGACACTATAAATCGCATTCAGGGAATGCGATTTATAAGTCGCATTCCTGGAATGCGATTTATAAGTCGCATTTTGCCTTGCGACGCGCCGACTTGGCGCCATTCCGATCTTTCCCCGGGCCTTTTTCTAGCATGTATGACTTTCAAATACTCTTAACCAACACGAGAATAGGCCATCTATGTGCCAGGAATTTATGGGGTGTAACAGTTTAACCATTCTAGGGTTCTTCAATTAAGAATTACATCATTAGAGGTCTCCCCTTGATTCAATGGTTTTAGGGAATCAAAGGTAGAAGGAATAAGCCAAAATTCTTATCTTGGGAAGGAGAATTACTCAGCCCTTGGAAAAATCTCCCTAGGCTTATAAAAGTTTGTGCCTTATAATAATCAGGAAAACCTATGAAATTCCACTTAAAACCGACTTATTGCCTCCCATCGTTTGCTGTAGCGATCATATTTCTACTGCAACGGACCCGCTATGGAAGTCAAAACACCACCACAGAGGACCCAATAGTTATTCTCCTTGTCTGTTATGGTGGGCCTCTAACCATAGTAATGATCTCGCTGCAGTGATTTTCCTATGTTGCAGTTGTCCCCTGGTAACCAGTAGCTCCCACTCCCTGCAAACATACCATTCCTCAATCTCAAGTTTTAACTAACACTAACCTATCACCTTTCCACCAATAAACTAGGTAAAAAGGGTGTTTTAGGGGTATTTTCCCCCATAACGACATATGAGTCGTTATATAAGATACTAATTAAAATACCTTTTTCCCCGAGGGGCCTACAAAAGCAAGAAAAGAGACATACCAGATTGTATAAATAGCTAGAGGTATCTGTCCTGCATGTCATCCTTGATCTCCTAAGTGGCTTCCTCTATGGGACGATTCTTCCACTGGACCTTCACCGTTGCTTCACCAAGCAGCATTGAATCCCATCGGATTATGCAAGACCCATCCTAATGGTATTTCTTCAACATAAAGACATGAAATGTCAGATGTAATCATTACAACCCTGGTGGTAGGGCCAGTTCATAATCTACCTCTCTCACACACCGAAGAATCTCGAATGACCAAATGTACCTCGAGCTAGCTTTCCCTGCTTCCCAAATCTCACCACTCCCTTCATGGGGGAAACCTTGAGCAATACTTTCTCTGCCACCATGAACTCCATTTCCCTCACCTTTTTTTTCTGCATACGACTTTTGCCTACTTTGAGAAGCTATCAGTCATCCCTGAATCACCCTAACTTTCTCCAAGGACTCTTTAAACAAGTTAGTACCCCAAGGTATTACCTCGAACAAGTCAAACCAACCGATTGAGGATCTGCATTTCCTTTCATATACAAATTCAAATGGCACCATGCCAATGCTTGAGTGATAGCTATTATTATAAGCAAATTCTTCCAAAGGTAGAAACTTATCCCATTACCCACCTATAACACCCCAAATTTCCCTAAGATTAGACCGTAAACTTGGAGAAGAAACCAAATGAAATCTCTGCGAATTGCCTCAGTACGATCCTCAGTACCACTAGTTACTGGTTGGTATGAGTCATACTACTGGCTGTAGCATGGTGTCCAGGGATAGTTGATTGAGCTATTACAGGGACCTACGATTCGTACCTAGATGGTACAAGTCATACTAGAGGGTCATAGGAAGAGATTGATGTGAGTTTACAACACTTTCGGCGCTTAAAACTGGGAAAATAGCATGGACTTAGGTGTGTTTACATAGATATGAGGTGTTTTTACTTTGTTTTTAGGGAAAATAGGTGTTGGAATGAAAATGTGTAGAATTTTAAGAAACGTTGCAGAGTATGATCTCAGCACGAGCCATACCAAAATTGTACGATCCGTACTGAGACTTATGGAAAATCATAGAAGATTGGTACAAGGCAAAGGCAAAGTACGACTCTCAGTACGAGTCGTAACTTGAGTCGTAGAAAACATCAGAGAAAGTTGCACAATTAAAGTCTCCTAATAAGGGTAACACATACAGATCATAGCATCTACTTACAACCCATACCAGGAGCCGTGGAAAGCTTCACTGATCTTTGGCACTTGGAAGATCTCATGATATGACAAGCTGTTATGAGCCACGGGATCAAGGTATGAGGCGTACCAAGACACTCATAGAAATCTTCAGAAGATGCCAAAGTTCTCAGAGCCAAACTATGACTTGATTGTATGACTCGTAGGATCTTGTTATGAGTCATACCAGATGCCAACACGTAGAAAATTCTATAGAATCCAAGGGTTGTACGAGACAAGGTACGACCTCTACAATCCTATTACGGGTCATATGAGGAGTCGTAGGAAGTGTTGGCACCAGATTTGGTTATTTCCCTATTAACTTAAGAAAATGATTTTATTTTCTGTATAAATACTTTTTAGGTTTCTTTTAGTTGAGATTTGGTCAGCAGGCGTTAGAGAAGGTCTTAGAGGTTGATTATTATCAAGTTTGTAATTAGTTTTTGACAATATTGGAGAGAAATTGTTGAGATCATAACTTGGATTTTCTCAATTGTTCTTGAATTTGTTCAACACCTTTTCTTGCAGTATTCAAAGTAGGTTTTCTTTCAATCATCGTTGTAAGTATTTAATTATGTGTTTGTCTATATGATAATAATCTTACAATCATGAGAGACTAAAGCCTCCACAACTACGGTTGTGGTAACCATGGTGGATTAACAAACTAGGGTTCCACAAAGTGATTCGAAACCAATGCTAAACGCTTGTATTGTATTCTCTTCATCTTTAATGTTTCTAACAAAGTGCAACATTAGGATTTGCCGAATTCTTTACTTACTTGAACCTAGAGAAGTAGAGATTAGGAAATGAGAAGTACAACAAAGTCTTGATTTTTATGATCATTGTATAACTTGAGCTGCGGTCGCATGATAGTTAATTTGGAATAAATTGATAATGGTTCAATTGAAGCCGATCATGAGACCTAACCCACTGATTGAGTATATTCATCCAATAGGGACCAACCAGTCATTTGGATGAAACCTAGTTATCAATTCTACAAGTAAACACTAGGATAGATCATGAGTATAAACCGGAAGTAGTTATGAACCCATGGGGAACACTTAGCCTAGTTAATTACATATCTTGATAAATAATAACAGATTTACTCTTGTTTTACAATTGTTTTTCTATAATCCCCCCATTTGGAGATAACTTACCAAAAAGCTTATATACCAGCATTAGTCTAGTTATTAATATATTTCCAGTGGGTTCAACCCCAACCTTTGTTGGGTTCTTTATTGACAACGTCCGTTTCATACTTTGTCAAGAGTGTGAGTTTAAGCATTATCAAAAACTGACACCGTTGCTAGGGAATAGGGCTAAAGATTAGATTAATTGCTTGTGTTTAACTTTTGATTGTTATTTCCTTATTTACATTTTCTTTTTGTTTTTGACACCGAGATGTTGTCCCTTAGTGAATGCCAAGTACTCGATAGAGCAGAACCCCCCTGATTTATTTTGATCTTGAAATAGAAAGAACACTGCGAAGAATGGAGAACCAAGACCAAAAAGATGCCCGTCTTGCTGAAGAATCTAGGCAAGCTGAGATAGCTTGGAAAGTTGTACTTTAGGAAGTTGATGATGCTCGGGATGAAGTTGTAAACACTGGCCACCATGGAAGGGGTAATAGAGGCCATAGATATGCCCCTCAATTTTTTGATGCGGATGACCCGGATATTGATGAAGTCGGGTCAGCTAGAGCTATTTTACCACCACATTTTTCTGTTGGAAAAAAGTTTGACATCACTAGCACCATAATATAGTTGCTGAATATGTAAAGGGTGCTTAGTGGTCATGCAACTGATGATGCAAACCTGCATTTGATGAACTTCATTGAAATATACAAGGCGTATAGGTTGCCCGATGTCAGTCAGGACGTAATAAGTTTGAGAATTTTCCCCTTCTCTCTATTTGGGGAATCTTCATTATAGTTATCAGATTTTCCCAATGATTCCATTACCAACTGGAGGGAGCTCAAGCAGGCATTCCTTGTAAGGTTTACTCTCCCTCCAGGATGCTACATCTTAAGGATGAGATCTTAAATTTCTGAAAACTGAAAACGGAGGCACTTCATGAAACTTGGTTGAGATTTAAGAAGAAGTTGACCAAGTGCCCAAACCATAAAATTCCCGTTGACAGTTTGTTGGAGATTATTTACAGTTCATTAAACAACAACACTAAAGCTGTAGTAGATACTGTGGCGGGAGGAGAACTGATGAGTCACACATGGACAAGCTGCCACTATTCTTTATAGACTAACTAAAACCAACAGGGCCTGGCACACCAGGGAAGCAAGAGCAGCTACTGGTACATATGTTGTTGGTATGACTGCAGACCAACGAAATAAGGAGGAGCGTGATAAAGAATTGGCCCACATGCGTACATCATTAAACCTGCTCACGAAGAATATCATAGGCACTGGGGCCAGAAAGGTTAATGTAGTGGGTACACAGGGACAGGAACCAGAGCATTTAGGTTCCGAGGAGGAGGGAAACTTCTTAGAATACCAAGTTGCTTGTTTTCGGGCCACCGCCCAAGGGTATGGATAGGACACTTGGTGCCAAGGTTCTGAAAATCAAGGTCGGAATTGATACCAAGACAACTACAATCGAAATGGGTACAGAGACAGAAGCCTAGGTCATTAGCGAGAGGGAGAACGAAGAAGGAATGATGATTACCGCAATGACCGAGCATGATTGTATGTTCCTCCTAATGAACGTGAGGGGGAGGCTGGACAGTCAAATTTGGAGAGCATGATGGCTGAGATGCTCAAGAAGGTGAGATCCACTGAGGAGCAACTGAAAGACATTCGTGGAAATATATTTAGCATGGGCCAGAGAGTTGAGTCATATGCCACATCCATCAAGCAAATAGAGCAGCAGTTGGGTCAACTATCGGCATCCCTTAAACCTAGGATAAAGGGAACACTACATAGAAACACAGTCTAAAATCCAAAGAATGATAGTCACTGTATGGATGTGATGACTTGGAGTGGAAAGACCATAGTTGATCCCCATTTGCCGATTGTAGTTGAAATGCAAAGGAAGAAAGATATCATAATTGATGATGAAGATGAAGTTGCTAAGCAAGAGCTTAAGGAAGAGGTGGAATTGACTAAGACTCAAGTTGGTGAAATTGAGCCTGAAGCTAAAAAATATAAGAAACAAGGGGCCATATAGATCAATAAGGATATCCCACGACTACCACCACTGTTCCCACAAAGAATGAAGAAGAAGGCGGAAGATGGTAAGTTTTGGAAATTTCTATCTATGCTTAAACAATTATCAGTAAACATACCATTGGTCAAGGCATTGGAGAAGATGCCTAGATACACCAAATTTATGAAGGATCTAGTTACCAAGAAAAGGTACGTGAGCTATGAGCCAGTGGGTAACTTGCACCATTGCAGTGCCATAGCCTCACGAGTCCTTGCCTAGAAAAAGGAGGATCCATTTGCTTTCACCATTCCATGTACTATTGGTGACATTGAATTTTTGAAGGCAGTCTGTGACTTAGGAGAAAGCATCAATTTGATGCCATTAGCTATGCTCAAGAAGCTGGGTTTAGGAGCCCCCACACCGACTACTATGCGGCTATTGATGGCCAACCATACTTTGAAGAAGCCTGTGGGATCCTGTTTGATGCGCTTGTCAAGGTTGATAGATTTATATTCCCAGTGGACTTCTTAATCCTAGATTACGAGGTTGAATTCGAGGTCCCTATCATTTTTGGGAGACCATTCCTTGCCACTGGGAGGGAGTTAGTAGATGTTGAGGCTGGCCAATTGAAATTCATGCCCAATAAAGAGGAGGTCACTTTCAATGTCTATCGGTCAATAAAGCAGCCAAATGAGTTTAGGGTGGTCTCAGCAATCAAGGATGATTCTTCATTTCTTGACTAAGTTTCAGTAGTCAAGAGACTTGCGTCGTGCCGCGATATTAAATCAGGCGCTTCTTGGGGGAAACCCATGAGGTGGTTTGGTGAAGTTTGAGTAACTAAACCACCTGTGTCGTGCCGCGATGTTAAATCAAGCTCTTTTTGGGAGACAACCCATGTTTATTGACTTATGGTGCTCAGTGTTCAGGTAAAACAAAAACAGGTTGTAGAAAAATTACAGTACAGATTGGTACTACGAGCCTCAGTACAACACGTAGGAGCATTGTACGAGCCGTAGTATGAGTTGTGGTGAGAAGTAGAGATATGGCCTAGTGCATCAGTTCATGATACAGTTGGTCCTACGACTCATAACTCCATTATACGGGTCGTAGTACTCACGGTAGTTATGAACTATGCAAAGGATGGAACTCCAGTTAAAAGTGACCTATGAGTCTTGGTACGATTCATACCTATATGGTACGAGTCATAGATATGCTCATAGGTCCATAGGTAAGTTTTCTGAAACCTCTTCTACGAGTCCTAGGGATGAGTTTTAGGTCCAACTTACGACTCATGGATCAAGTCGTGATGGCCCAAAATCTTTATATCGACCCGACTCGACCCGAATTGCTAAAATTCACCCTAATATATTTGAATTCCAAATCTTTCGGACTCTTCTCCCACACAATCAAACCTTGAACTCATGATTACCTCCCACGACTCCCTCACACCCATAACTGAAGAAAAAGCATCATAGAGCTTGGATATGTGCACGATTAACACTGCACACGTCGAATTCCTACCCTAATAACTGATTCACACACGAAGTTGAGCAAGATTTTGAAAAACTCAAGTAAGTAGTATTCTTTGAGTTGGGTGAAAAGACCTTCGTTATTATATGAACTTGTTTACAAACTGTGATTCCTCAAAACACATGAAAATAGATGAGGAAAATAATCAATAGCTTCCTATGTGACTATGTTGGCTGGGTAGAATTCGAACATGCTTAGAATTGAACATAAATTTTAAATGAACTGAGTTAGGGGTTGTGAATCATAATGGGAGACCTGGGTAGTTGTAAATGTGTGAAAATTTCATGCCTAGAATTTGCGAATTCTAAGTACCCAACAAAAAATTGAACTTACCTGCACAACTGACTTGAACAAAGGCAAGGACAGGCTTCACAAGCGTTCCTACGACTCGTATGTTCACACTACAACTCGTTCGATGGCTCGTCGGGACTGTCCTAATCCAAATATATGAAAATTAAGTGGTACGGAATCTATTACGACTCATGGTATCCTACTACGAGTCGTACCAGGCAATCATACTAGAAATCTTAAAAGGGTTAAGTCTAGAGGCAACTGTAAGACCCTTACTACGACTTGTGGAATCGGCTTACGGGTCATACCATGAGTCGTGGAAAAATCTTGAATCATGGTTTTCAAGGATTATCCTCATACAACTCATGGTGTGGTTTGTACCTTTATGGTTCGAGTCGTACCTTAGAGTCGTGACTGTTATCCGAGATGCTACGAGTCTCAGTACTGAAGACCTATGGAAAATTTCAAAGGGTATTTTCTTTTTTTTCCTCAGATTTGACGTTCTAACCCTTTTTATCCACAGGTACAATGACTTTGAATAAGAAAGCGACCAAAGAAGCCAAAGACAAAGTCATCAAGGCAGAGATAGCTGCTCGGAGGGCATTGAGAGATGAGCCCTATGACTCTGAACATGAAGACACCTCTCCTAGTAGTTCAATGGAAGAACATAGGGTGGATATATTTGACATCGATGGGACACAGACCACTAGGGCACAAGCTAAATCCCAGGCCAAAGTGACCACTGCAAAATCTGCCGATGCTCCCCAGTTTGAGGAGGGAGCTGAGGAACAAGTCCAAGAGTTTGGGAGCGGCTTTAATGATGATGAGGGGTCCTAGATGGACCAATCCAGAGTTGGAGATGGTGAGTCTGCATTTGAGGATGAGGCAGCCGATGTAGAGGATGAGCGAACTCCGCCTAAAGAGAACCACACTATTATGCGGAGAGTACCCTGGGCACAAGAGATCTATGAATAGGGTGTCTCTCTCACTGCCAAGAACCACCCTAGGCAGAGTATTGAAGAAGAACAGCGGATTCTCACCAATGCACTGATAGAGGTGGAGGAGATGAAGTAGATATTCAACTTTTACGGATTTGAGTGGATGGCTAGAACCCGGATCGATACACTTCAGAGATAGTTTGGGAGTTTTATGCCAATTATTTGGCTATGATGGAGCAGAAAGCAAAGGATGGGTATAAGTTGAAAGATCAACCCAAGTTGGAGAGCTAATGGTGCGAGGCCACACTGTTGACATATTCGAGCGTACTATTGCTCGAGTATTATATGGGCCTCAGTTCATACCACTACATACTACACCAGAGTTGGACTACTGTGTGGACGCCATGAAGAAGATAAAGAAGTTAGGTATTGAGGAGACGAAGAATCAGATAAAGTGGCTGTCTGGGGTCATTGCTGAGGATAAGGAGGATGCAGAATAGGTGACTAGTGCAAAGTAGGTCACCAAAAGTTCACTGAATTTCATAGTGAAGTCCTTCTAGCTGCTAGTTCACCATAGGTTGGCACCGACCATAAATAACAAAACCCTTAGTGTAGACAAAGTAGCACTGGTGGCATGTATCATGTCAAGATATGCCATCAACATTCTGAGGGTCATTACAGAGGAGATCCAAGATTGGGCTATGGGATAGAGCGCTAGTATCCTATTCTCGAGTCTCATATTCAAATTATGTATGGAGGCAAGTCTCAAGGTATGGTCTGATGAAGAGTGGTTGATTGGAGGGCAGCAGACAACAAACATAGGGTTGATCTGAGATGAAATGAACCTGGTGAGTCGAGCGAGAGTTCCTACCACAGTCCCGGTACCACAGGCAGTTGGGGGCGAGCAAGTTAATGCCCCCACCTCACAGGAGCAGGATGAGACACTGGCTACAAAGGCCGGTCATTCAGAGGCAACTCCCAGCACCTCTACTGCATAGAGTTTCCTTTTCTTTCCGAACCTCATCACTCCCTTCATGGAAGATACCTTCAGAAACACCCAATCATCATATTCAAACTCTAGTTCTCTCCTCCTCACATCTGCATAGGACTTTTGACAACTCTGAGCTACTTTCAACCTTTCCCTTTTAAGATGAACCTTCTCCATAGACTAATAAACCAAATCTTGTCCTATCAAAGTAGCTTCACCGACCTCAAACCATCTAATAGGCGATCTATACCTCTGCCCATAGAGAGCCTCAAATGGAGCCATCTGAATGCTAGAATGGTAGTTGTTGTTATATGCAAACTCAATGAGAGGCAAATGATCATCCCAACTACCTTTGAAATCAATCATACACGCTCTTAACATATCCTTAAGAGTCTAAATGGTCCACTCTTCTTGACCATATGTTTGCGGGTGAAATGTTGTGCTAAGTTTGACCTGAGTACCAAGTCCTTTATGAAATGATCTCCAAAACTGGGTGAAAACTGAAAACCTCTATCTGATATAATGGACAAGGCCCTCCATGAAACCGAACTAACACCCCAATGTATAAGTTAGCATAATCCTCCGCTGAATCGATGGTTTTGACTGGTAGAGAATGAGCTGCTTTGGTCAACCTTTCTACAACAACCCAAATAGAGTCATATTGTCGACGAGTACGAGGCAACCCTGTAATGAAGTCCATATTTATTTTCTCCCACTTACAAGTAGGGATACTAGTATCTTGGAGCAAACCTCCAGGTCTTTGATGCTCAACCTTCACCTATTGACAATTCAGACACATAACCACAAACTCTGCTATGTCCTTGTTCATGCCATTCCACAACTAGACTTCCCATAGGTCACGGTACACCTTAGGGGAACCAGGATGTATAGAATATCTGGAACCATGAGCCTCATGCAACATCTGCTCCCTCAAGTCATCAACACCTAGTACAGACAAACACCCTGATATCCTAGCACACCATCTCCCCCTTGGGAGAAGTCCTCTACCTTCTGATTTTGAACGGCTTCCTTCAACTTTACAAGATAGGATCCTCGTCTTGACTATCTTTGAGCTCATTCACTAAAGAGGATTCTGATCCATTTTGAACAATGACACCACCATCTATCGAGTAAACAAGACAAACTCCTAGTCGTGCAAGATGATGCACATCCTTTACTAGCTCTTTCCTCTCCTCATCTACATGGGACATACTCTCCATAGAAAGCCTGATAAGAGAGTCTGCCATCATATTAGCCTTGCCCGGATTATAAAGAACACTCATATCATAATCTTTCAAAAGCTCGAACCACCTTCTCTGGCGTAGATTCAGATCCTTTTGGGTAAACATGTACTGTAGGCTTTTGTGGTCCGTAAACACGTCCACATGGACCCCATACAGATAGTGTCTCCATGTCTTCAAGGCAAATACTACTGCTGCCAACTCCAGGTCATGAGTCGGATAGTTCATTTCATGGACTATCAGGTGCCTAGAAGTATAGGCTATAACCTTACCGTGCTGCATTAGCACACAACCAAGATCAATCCTCGAAGTGTTATAATATACCACAAACCCATGGTACCCTTAGGTAGGGTCAATACTGGTGCTGAGTTGAGTCGAGTCTTCAACTCTTAGAAGCTCTTCTCACAAGCCTCTGGCCATTGAAACTTCAGTTTCTTCTAGGTCAACTTAGTCAATGGTGCTGCAATGGATGAAAATCTTTTGAAAAAGCTCTGTAATACCCAACTAAATCCAAGAAACTCCTGATATTTGAAGGACTAACTGTTATACCACAGGAGCTCAAAGATCGGACCCGGGAGTTGAAACGGGAAAATTGTGAAATTGATGTTGCAGGGATAAGTCGCGGGATGACTCGTGAGAAGACCCAACGAGTCGTCAGGTGGCTCGTGGGGAGGCTTGGGGGAAATGAAGAATCGAGGTCCCCACGAGGGAGAACGACTCGT